>JAOBAT010093216.1:0-17164 GCA_026413305.1 Hydrozoanthus tunicans | reverse complement strand
GTGGTGGTGGTGGTAGTGGTGGTGGCGGTGGTAGTGGTGGTGGTAGTGGTGGTGCTTGTGGTGGTGGTGGTGGTGGTGGTGGTAGTGGTGGTGGTGGCGGTGGTGGTGGTGGTGGTGGTAGTAGTGGTGCTTGTGGTGGTGGTGGTGGTGGTGGTGGTAGTGGTAGTAGTGCTTGTGGTGGTGGTGGTGGTGGTGGTGGTAGTGGTAGTAGTACTAGTAATAGTAATAGTAGTGGTACGAGTAATAGTGATCCCAATAAAGATACCGGTAGGTTACCTGGTATTTTCCAATGGTGGTATAAATTTGTTCCAGCTCCTTATTCTCATCACAATGCCCATTATTTTCTCCTTGGTTAATGTTGGCCTTCCTCACGTTTCCACGAGTGAGCGGGGCGAAGCTCTTCATTTCAGCCACACCAGCCTTGCCAGGTTCCTGAGAAGTCTGCAAAAACGGCAAAGTTTGAATGTTTGTTTTACTGGGGGGGAGGGCGACAACTCTTCGTTTTAGTTTAACTTAGACCCTGTTTGAAGGTTTGTTTCTGACTCGAACCCAGTCCCCCTCTGAGAACCTACGGTTTAACGAAGGTCTAAGTGTTTGCAGTAGATGTTACAAAAAAGGGCAGCACTTCAGACCCGCGCGGCAGACGTGCGCCTTACCAACTAGACTAACAAGACAGCGGTTAATTTACTCTTTCTGTTTCCTTCTCAGGACGCTCAAGTAAGATCATTGTAATTAATTGGCCTTGTTCTCTCTGTCAAGGACTAAAAAAATTGATGTCAAGAAGCGTACGTTATCTAAAACTTACCGAAATGTTGAAGTTAAACAGTTTGTCCAGAGGCCTCTGTGGGAGAGCCGGCTCTTCTTCCAATTCATCAAGTTGGTCAAGCTGAAGATCTTCATACTTTATTTTCCAGGAGACGTTCTGCGCAAGATCGTTCTCAAAGAGCATCTTTCTGTTTTGAAAACATTTTGAAGCAAAAGGATAATTAGTGAAGGCAAAAAGTGTTTTCACAAATCTAAAATCTGAAAGTTTTTAAAAAATATGGCGGCTATTTTTGAATGGGGCAGACAATGAGAAAGCGGGATTTTTCATCATTGGGTCAGAATTCCTCTGGATTGTCTTTTTGAATCTAGATCAAGGCGTAACATCCCTTGCTGTGCACGATGTAGCGCTAGAAGGCCGGAAGTCGAACGGATGATTGGTGACAGATGACGTCACTTCAGGATTGTCTCGAAGCTTTTGCCCTATAAACGGGCAGAGAAAAAAACAATTTGGATTTTATTACACAAATATAATTCTGTTTGAGTTAGCGATTAGTGAAGAAACTGTAAAATGACGTCACAAGCCGTCCTGGAACCCAGACTTCTTTTTCCGAAGCAAATCGCCGATATCTTTGTTTGGCATGGACAATGTGGTTGTAACTTTGAAGATCGATTGGAAAGGAAAGAAGTTATTAAATTGCAAAACTTGGGAGTATTTTTTTTACTTAATACAAGGATTTCATAAACAAAAACATCCGTGTACAAGTAGTTTGCGGTATAGAGACTCTAAGCTCCACTATTCAGGTCTTACTGACTGAACCAACCTCGCTGCACCAAGTCAGAAAACTATGAAAAATAAAACATCAACCGTTAAACCTCGATTTCTGTGTTAACTCGAAGCAAAATTGATTTTCCCCTTGGATTTGCCTTATATTTTTACCGTACTCAGTTCAACCCCTATAACTCCAAACCTCGTTATTTCGAAATAATTTCAATTTGCCCTGGCAATTTCCAGTTACCGGAGTTCAACTGTTCCTAGGAAAGCACTTTACCTCAGAACAATGGCCAGGACAAACGCCAACAGCAGTACACCCCCAACAGATGCAGCTATCACAACAGTCACAAGGGTTTGCTCTGCGGTAGAAAAAAACACGTTCTTAGATTTTATGTAAAGCAGTTTGAGAAGAATCTTGAGGATTTCCTGGTCAGATAGATAGATAGTTTAATAAGATAAATACATCGCTGAATTGGCTACTTATTTACAATAAATAATGAATTACAATGGTACTTATTTACAAATGAAATGCTATTTACAAGGGTGAGTAAAAGGAGTATCCAATGAGTGGGGTTGACATTAACACGTCAGCACATGGCCGGAATAAATGCGTTCTTAAAACGGTTCGTGCAAAACCGTGATAAATGGAAAGTTTTGCTTTCTTAGCTTGTTCGATCCTTGCTGGCGTTGGGGAGGAGGGTGGGCGAGGCTATGGTTGCTTGTACCCGTAATACTCGTTCAGAGCTTAGAGCATAGGTCTTCTCGTCCTTAACGTAGGGAACAGAGACCAAAAACTGTTTAGGGATTGTCTATTGGATTGAAAGGGCGCTATTACAGACATTGCTATTTTCGGAACACGTTCAAGGTCGTTACTAAGGTATTCAGGAAGGCTGTGATGGAAAATAGGAGCGCCATATTCTAGTACAGGTCTTATTACAGTACAATAGAATTGAATGATGTCTTTGTCGCTAACGCCAGTTCTCTCAAGGAGAATAAGGAGATACAAACGCTTATTTGCCTTCTTAATCGACTCATATACATGGTTGTTCCATCTAAGATCGTTAGATATGGTAACCCCTAAAACCTTAGCACACTCAGACAGAGTAATAAATGAAGATCTTTGGGAGCAAGTAAGTCAAGAGGCCATTCAAATACAAATCAGGCGAAGAAAAGGGGGATGAATCTGTCACACGTTAAAGAAACATCCAGACAGTGTTACAAGACAGGCGCTGAAGTGGAATCCCCCGGATAAGTGAAAATAAGAACGTTCCAAAAACACCTGAGGCGTGATGTTGAGGCAGAAATGAAGGGATTGCGCCGCACATGGAACATCTCAGAGAGCCAAGCCCAAGACAGGGCGAGATGGAAATAAGTTATGCTCCAGGAGAAGCTAAGGCAGCTAAGGGTCTTAGTAAGTGTCAGTATCTAAAGCAGTTAATCAATTGGAAAGAATAAAAGTTGAAACAAACCGCATCTTTGATTTACATTCGAAGCACGCACGCAGATGTGGTGTGTGTCTTTGGGAGCTGTTTAGGTGGAAATCGAAACCAATATTACTTATACTTTCGTACGCAGTCTCATTTACGAGGAACACCATAAAGCCTAAAGACCCTGCATGGGTATAATAGCAACTCCAAAAGTGAACGTAATTATTTGGCTACTGCAACAGCCAATAGAGACTTAGATTCCAAAAAACAATAGATGAATGAGAACCCTTCTCCACAATAATTTCTTACGGATTATTTGTTGCCATAGCTTAACAAGAAAGTTATCGCTATGGTGATTCGTTTCGTCTTTGGCTTCCAGTGATGACATAACCAAGCATGGCGGCTGCATGGTTGAGATTGCAAAGAACATTCACTCATTTCCTTAAGTAATGAATTTAAGTTTTCACGGTTTTGAGCAGGGGAGCGTAGGAAACTTAAGCAGAAGGACGGCAATGCAGACGACAACAGCAGAAAAAAAAAGTGAATACAAAAGTTGCACGCTGGAATGCACTTAACGTAAAGGTTTTCAAACTTACTGGAAATTTTGTCAATCTTCATTTATTTTTAAGAAAAACACTTTAAAACGTTTACAAGTGGTTACTCGGACAAAAGAAGAAAGCAGACTAGCGACACGTGATCGAAAGAGGCAAGCAAAAAGTGCGGTTTTGGAAACCTTTTGTCAGTGATACTGTCCACGGTGTTCAAAGGAAGTAGGCAGGTAAGTAAGTAAGTAATGAGGTAGGTAGGAAGGTAGGTAGGAAGGTAAGTAGGTAGGCATGTAGGTAGGCAGGTTGGTAGGTAGGTTAGTGAGTAGGTAAGTTGGTTGGTAATTAGTAAGTAAGTAGGTAGGTAGGTAGGTAGGTAGGTTAGGTAGGTAGGTCATATTAGTAGGTAGGTAGGTAGGTAGATAGGTATGCAGGTAGGTAGGTAGGTAGGTAAGTTGGTTGGTAATTAGGTAAGTAAGTAAGTAGGTAGGTTAGGTAGGTAGGTAGGTTATATTAGTGGGTAGGTTGGTAAATAAGTAAGTAGGTAGGTAAGTAAGTACTAATAAGTAAGTAGGTAGGAAGGTAAATAGGTAGGTAGGCAGATAAATAAGTAAGTAGGTCGATAAGTAAGTAAGTACTAGTAAGTAAGTAGTTAGGTAGGTAAGTAAGTAAGTAAGTAAGTAAGTAAGTAAATAGGTAGTTAGGTAGGTTGGTAGGCAGGTAGGCGAGTAAGTAGGTAGGTAAGTAAGTTACTTCAATTCTGACCTTTTCTCTGCGTTGTCAGACAAAGTTGGTTGTCCCAGCCACAGCGAGGGTGGTCAGCTGGCGGTACGGTTTGTCCTCCTGCCCAGATCACTTTCACGTCTAAAAGAGGAAAGAGAAAAGCCCAGTTTCTCGTTTAAATGCCAAGGAAGCAAGTGGTAAAACAAGCAATGCACACGCACCTCTCATGTTGAACCCTCCGGTGGTGTGGTTGTAGTCGGCAATGCCTTGAAAACTTCCGTTTACATAATATTTCAATGAGTAGTCTGGCGAGCGGTCACCAGACTTGTCAATGCGAACGCTCCCGGATGCTCCTAAAATGATAGAAAAAAAAGTTTCCTGCTCTATATTAAGTGCGTATAACGCTAACAACTATTTTGAGATCAAATTGTTTCACATACAATTTCAAGTACTTCGGAAAAAAAATTTCGAAATTTGGTCAAATTGTTTTTTTCTGCAGTGGCTCGAACTAGCAAAATTTTCAGACATCTTGGTTCACGACCGCGTTTTCGGGGACTGGCTTGTGACGTCATTCCCGACTTAAAATATTAAGCAAATGAGATCTTTCTAAACACGAAGGTACAAAGGAACTGAGAACTGTATGAGATCAAAATCTCTGACTTATTCGTTTCCATTTTGCTGTGTTGTGGTCCAGAGATGTCCGGGAATGACGTCATAACCTAGTCCCCTTAAAACGCGATCGTGAATCAACAAAACTTAAACTTTAAATGTGTATAAAAAGTCGAGAATACGACCGATTTCAAAAACTCTTTTCTTAAACGTCCTTAGTTTCCAAACACTTTTAGTGGTAACCAAAACCAATTTTTAGCGTTATAGGCACTTTAACGTAAAACATTTTGTTTTCAGAATTTGAAACTAAGACAAACAAACTGCAACACAGCTTAAGACCCGCATCACTAACCATGATACATTGCACAACGCTTACTATAATTACATTTTTGTCAAAATAATTCACTTTTACATCAAAAGAATTCAATCTACCACTCGTGTTCATAGTTAGTAAATACTATCAAAAACTTGCAAAAATATAAACTAACCTAGATAGATATTGCAATAAAACTTAACCCTTAAATTTCACAGGCAACTAAAAACTAACCCAAAAAATAGAATCCTTGTTTGTGGCGATTGTTGTTATTCTACAATGGTAAGTGTCTTAAAGTGCAAACCACTCTTATTTTGAAACAATTTTGATGCAAACTAAAAAGCTTAAAGCGTGCATTGATGGCGTAGCAGGAGGCACATGACGTACCACGAGGCATGAAGCAGAAACAATCTTTTTTTTATCTCAAAACGTTGGATTCTGGCTACAATAGTCACATTGTTATAACTTTAATCAATAAATTATTCCCTTAAAATTGTTTGAAATAGAAATTTTATAGCATTTTTTATCAGAAATGATATTTTTTAAACAAAAGCCACATAACTCACTGCTGCTACGTCACAGGTTACCAGTCCCGGCCTGCTCGGTCAAAATTTGAATTTCGATCTTTTTTTAATTAAAAAGTATACTTAGACGTGAATTTCTTTTTGTTATTCGAATTTGAGTTCACAGATGACAACAGTTTTAATCCGAAAAGAAAAAATTGAGCTTGATAAGGACTTTAACAAAACCGGTCGCGCAAAAATTATGTCTCTTTAGACAGATCCTAATATTTTACAGAATTTTGAATCTTTATCAATACTAAAAGCGTCCGAGGGAGTTAAGAGGTAGTTAAGCGAGTCAATAGGTGTGACGTTGCTGTAGGCTATTGTTCCTAGCAATACGACGCATTATATTCGCGAGCCTGAACATTGGAAGTTTTAAAAACACTCGTTTTTTGGAGCTATCATGTCCGGTTCTGCACACTTAAATCCCAAATTCAAAAATCGCTACTCGTCCGTCATAACCGCCATCTTGATTTTCTCGCAAAGCTTGACACATGAGTCATCATAAGCATAGACACAATAGCCTAAGGCAACGTCATCAGTTTCTCGCCCTAGTGTGTCGTCCAGACGAAACCCGAAAAACACATTTTTCAGCATATTTGAACGCCTGTACAGATGTCAGGTTTTACCAAACAGACGTGACTCTGGCGTCAAATGAAAGCTTGTATTGAGAATTTTTTATCAAAAATGCGTCAATTAGGAGTGTATTGCACTTTAAACAAAGCGTGTCATAAAAAATATTCTGATAGATGTACTTAATTCATGGCGACATAATCTTAGCGCACCGTTGTTAGTTACGCACAGAGATCTCGGAGAGAGCACAAAGTTCATCTTAAACTTTCTCGTATTATGTGCTCTGTCGAATTTGATGTTAAAAACCAGTTTGTGGAAAATCCAAAAAACACAAGTACTACAAACTAAAAGTTAAATCCTTTCTCTAGCCAAGTGGCCGGGTTTCCGTAGTGTTAAAGTCCCTACAAAGCTTATTTTTTTAAGTTCCAGATGAAAAGTAGAACCCTT
Organism: Hydrozoanthus tunicans; assembly: GCA_026413305.1. NCBI lineage: Eukaryota > Metazoa > Cnidaria > Anthozoa > Zoantharia > Hydrozoanthidae > Hydrozoanthus > Hydrozoanthus tunicans. The sequence goes on along the minus strand of JAOBAT010093216.1, from coordinate 10,427 downwards.
TGATAAAAGTAATTTTCGAAAATAAAACTTTTTCTCGCCGTTTCTGTTACATTTTTTAGACTTGAAGCGTGCAATTATGATGACGTAGCAAGAGGCATATGACGTAGCAAGAGGCATATGACGTAGCATGAGGCATGAAGCAGAGAAAATCTTTTTTATCTCAAGAAATTCAATTCTGGCTACAATAGTCGCATTGTCATAACTTAAATCAATGCGTTATTCCCTTGAAATTGTTTGAAATAAAAATTTTATGAAACTTCTTAACAGAAATGAATTTTTTTAAACAAAAACCACATAACTCACTGCTACTACGTCACAGGTTACCAGTTCCCGGGCTGCTCGGTCGAAATTTACATTCCGACCATTTTTTGGGTTAAAAAGCATACTTAGACGTGGAGTTTTTCTTTGGTTATTCGAATTTTGCGTTCACAAATGACAACAGCTTTAATCCGAAAAATAAAAAAATTAAGCTTGATAGTGGGTTTAAGCGCGGGCGAGAGTCTTTGACTCCCGGGAAAAGTCACTTACCATCACAGGTTAGCCCCCAGCAGAAACTGGTATTCATTTATGTCAATTTAATTCTTTTCTGGTAATGGTTTAATAATTTTCTTTTGTTCCATTTATATTTAACTAGCAGGAATTTCAAGAATTATTGTGATAATTATTATATAATTACCGCAGCTCGTCTTTATAAACGATATTGTAAATCTAGTCCCAGTTACAACTGTAGATGCTCAGAGACATGAACGAAACATGTTTTGTAAACTAAAAAATGTTGTTCTAGACCTTCTAAAAATGTTTAACAAGTCTGCTCCTTTTACGTTCTTACAGTTGAGTGAACTGGAGCAAGTCGGGTAAATTGTCTTGTTCTAGGACACAGTGGTATGACTAGATTAATTATAAGAGTCAAACCGCTCGGCCACTGCGCCGCCGACAACTATAAACTATACAAGGAAATGGAAATAATAAATAATAACTTGTAAGCGCCATTTAATCAAACAAGATAACCTTGAAATTCTCGGTCCATCATTTTCTCTGCCATAGCTTTTCCGTCCTTTGGATCTCCTCCCGTTGCAAGCGTCTCGTTCAGTGCCAGAGCGTAAAGGTAGATAGCGTCATATATTGCCCCGGCGTACACTTCTACCTAGAGAGGGAATGTAAGCATGGTACGGTGTAAAAAAGTCAACCTCTGAAAACTATTATACAATACTAGCCATTAAGACATGCAAAATGCGTTCTAATCATCATTATCTTCACCATCATCATCATCACCATCATCATTATTATCATTGTCATTATCGTTTTCCTTTTCAACACCATCACCATCACTATCTCCATCATCATCGTCATTGTCGTGTTCCTTATCATAATCGTTATTATCGTTTTCCTTATCATTATCATCACCATCATCACTGTCACTAACGTTTCCATATCATCGCCATTATTATCGTAATTTTCATTGTCATAATCGTTTCATCATCATCATTACCATTGTCGCTATCATTTTCATTTTCTTCATTATCATCATCATTTTCACTATCTTCATCGTTGTCGTCGCTTTCACTATCATCATCAGCAGCGCTAGCAGCATTGTCATTATCACCATCATCATAATTATCTTTGTCATCATCACTTTCATTGTCATTGTGTTTACCATTAACGTTGACGTCGTTACCAATATCTTCATCATCACTACTACCTATATCATTGCCATTATCAATACCATTACCATCGACATTTTTTTCAAACATTCTCCGAAGCATAACACCAGGTGCAAGTGTGGTTAAAGAGCTAAAAGTGGTTTGAGTCAAAATAATTTTAAAAATGAAATAAAATCCAGTTATACATATACGTTTTAAACAGGAGAACTGGCCTCGACGTATTAAAACTACTATTTTTGCTATGGTTCCCTGAACGTCCCTTGAAGGTTCCTGCATTTCTACTGCTAATACTTTGCTGTTAGGGAAGAAATCAAAATAATGGTATTTTTAAGGAACCCAATTTCGTCCGGGGAGGTGGTGGGTGGCGGTACATACCCCCTACCCCACCCGTCCCCACTTTTTCGGAGCTCAATTTCTCAAAACCTGATTTTGGGGTATAGTTCTTTTTTGTATTTAGGACTCCTCTCTCCACAAAGAAGGCGTTGTTACAAGCACTATATCCATATCTATTTTATTGAACATGATATTTGCTCCTGAAATTCAGCATTTTTGAAAAAAGGTGGTGGGTGGCGGCACATAGTACCTTAACCCCTAAAATGGGTTTCTAGGAAGTACCATTGTTTTGAACTTTTCTCTTTGGTAAACTTGAGTGTGGTCGGACTATGTGATCAGTGCTATTTCTACTGCAACTTGATGGTTTGTGACCGCGTTTTTCCCTCACTGCGCGTGCCAGGAGATTATATAGGCCGACTGACAAATGACATTATTCGCAATCTCTCCTACTTTTCGTCTTTTTGTGTTTTGGTAGGAGCGTTCGTGTAGCGTTTGTCAGTTTCAACCCAAATTGCGGCATGTCTTCGCCGGTTTCAACCCGCGTGCGACAAAAATTGTATCTTTTCGCGCACACTGTATTATTTCCAAAGTGACGTCAGAGACTTTAGAACCCAGTTTCCTTAATACTCAGTCGTGATCCAGCACTGCGGACATTGCGTTGAAAATTAAACATTTTCAATAGCATACAAAACTATTAAAACTATTATTACTAAATGAATTTGAAAATATTTTGGAATAAGCCACTAAAACATACCATAGACTTCAACGTGCAAATGCTGAAATGGGAATTAGTTACGATTATAAACATTTCTTTCTCTACCTGTTCATTTTCTTGAAGTGTTATTGAAAATGGCGGATCGGCCATTTTCTTGCGAACCTCCTCTTTAAAATGATGCCATCTCTCGGTCGTCGGCTCCCGTACGTGGATACTCAATATGCCACGAAAAGCTGTGGCAGCATCTTTGTCCCTCTCGTCATTTCCAATCCATGTGTTGTTTCCAAAAGCGGCCGAAGGCAGCAAGTTGACCGTGAGAAAAGCGTATTCGCCATTGAGCATGCCCAAATCTAACGCGTGAAGCATAAGTGCCCGGATGTCGCCCCCATAGCAGAGTAGAACAAAAACTGCAAAAAATAAAAATAGTAAGTGTAAACAAGAATTCTGGTCAACTACCGTTTTGATCAGACTCAGTAAAACTTAATATCATGAGTATGAAAGCCTTCATTGTTTGAAGTAAATAATTTCAAAATTAAAAAAAAATAATCGTTTTTTGTCATATTTAAAAATCTAGAGTTTAACTGTTGTTTAAAAATATTAAATATTGAAAAACATCACAATAGATTTCTGGACAAATTTGACATTCTTCCAGTGTTTTAGTTTCGTTTTTGAAAAAAAAAATAAAACTTAAGACTCAAAACTTAGAAATTCGATCAGCCCTTACAATGGATTAACGGAACAATGTAAGTGCATTGTGATCTTGGCCTGGCGCCCAAATTGTTTTACTGCCTGATGTGCCATTACTAGTATTTACAAAACGGAATGTTTTCATTGTAATCAGTAAATAGCAAGACTTGAGTTTGTAGAAATTTGATATCAACTTTTGTTTAAAAATCAGGAAATGAAAGGAGTTGCATAACTAAAGTATTACATATATATAAAAGCCGTTTTCACATTGGAGGTCGACGGCCAAGTCGTTCGCAAGAATGCCGCATTGCCTGAAAAGACGAACAGACGTACAAATTCAGACGATTTGTTCAATTTTTCCCTCGAAAATCTAAAAAGTTTTTCTAAGAGCCGTATACCTTTCATTAAAGAAAAAACTTCAGTTTGATTTGTTGCTTAACCCAGGGTTAAAGTTAACCAGCCTTTGAGCAACCCAGCCCTTCATGACGATTTGCCCGTCCTCTATTAAATGTGAAAACGGCCGGCTGTCTCGTTGAATGCGATATCTTTTAAAGTGACGTTACGAACTAATGATTCTCGAGTTCCAATGTAAAAATACTGAAACTTTTAGTTTTCTGGTTAAGGCAAATCTCAGAGTTAACCAAGCACTTTTCTTGGCTCGTATTTGATCATACACAGTGTTTTCGACCATTTGTTTTGCAATTACGATGTGTTTTGCTACAAACTGATTTAAAATCCCTGGTGCATCAAATATTGTTTCAGCACAAAAAGCGAATGAAAAGATCAATTCAAATGGAACTTACTTCTTGCTTTCTGTTTCCCCAGCTCCAACAAGCTAAGATATTCAGCCCGTTCTGTTACCAACGCGCTTCCTGGGTTCAAAGTCTGCAAGTAACGAATTTGAATGTTTTTTTCAAGAAACGTCTTCCGAAGGTTTGTCATGGCCAGTTGCCAAATGCTTTCAGTCGATGCCAGGATTCCGATTTGGTTCCAACCAAAGTATTCAAAAACGGAAAAGAATAAGTCTCCCATTTTCGAGAACGATCCAACAGTGCGTACAAATGTTGGGAAAATAGATTTTTCCGACAGAAGACTTGACTCACATCCCCACGAAATCATCGGCAAGTTCCAAGAGGCAGCCAACATGGCGGCCGGGTCGCAAATGATGTCACATCCATCTCCTATGATCGCGTCCACGTTTGCCAATTTAAACTCGACGGCTTGATTGAGGCCTTCAGCGGCAAGACATTGAGAATTGTTCCAAATATACCGTAAGAAATGGTCAGGCAATAGAGTCTTGTCGTGGTTGATTCGATCGACGGCAATGCTTATGGCAGACGCAGATGTTTTGCCAATGGGCCAGTATCCCGTCATCGGCAGAAGTACACCAAGAAGTACCTCTTGGCCTTTTCCTGTGTTACCGCCGTGTTTATCCGGCGGCGTAGCATGATGGTTGTGACTTTTCGTCACAAATAGCCCAGATACCAAAATTATAAGGGTAAAAGCCGAATTCATGGCTCAAGCCGTAAATTAACTGTTCGCTATTCCGGAACGAACGCTTTAGTTTCAAGACTTTGTTACAGTTGAACCTCAAACAACAACGCCAGTCGCCCCTTTGGAGAAAAAAATGCTTCTTTTATCCTCGCTACGTGCTCTTTGGGGAAACAACAGTTGAAATCTGTTTCCCTTGCTATGTGTTCGTAAAGCAGAGGAGAAATAAAAAGAGGAGACGCCGAAATGTATAGAACGCTAAGGGGAACAAAAGAACGAATGACGACAGCGAGTTTGACAAGATTTCGACACGTGAAGGTGTTTAAGGCAGCCTTACAAGAAATTTACTCCTTTCGACACTTAATTTGCATATAGTCAAGCCAGATTAGTCAAATACTTACAACAGGCCTTGGTCAAAATTTTAAAATTTTAAATTTTTCCTGACAATCCACAGAGAATATCCAGTTTACGAGTTTTGTGCAAACGGGAAATTCAAATCGTCGAAGGCTAATTTATAACAATTGTTATGGTGTTATATAACAAACTAGATTTTTAAGATCCCAAACTTAAATCACAAGGACCGTTTATACTGCTCAGCTAATGCGCTTTTAAACTCTAATTCAACTCTAAATGCATTATTTTAGTACAGTCGTGGAAAGTATTAAATCCAATGTATGAGTAACACACGGAAGTAAATTTCTTTGATAAATGCACACAGATACTGCCACGACTGGGTAAAAAAAAACAATTGTTCGCTAAGTCGTATTTTATATAATTTACAATGACATAATTTTAAACTTGTAAGATAAAAACTATGCTACATAGCAGACGCGGGTGTAAGAGTAATCTCGAGGCTCAGATTGAAACGGACATAAAATATCAGTAGTTGACGCGTACTTGTACACGTCACGAGGTTGTGGTGATCGTCACGGAGGCAGCCGAGGTGCTTTTCACCTCCGTGAAGAACACCACGACCGCATGACGCGTGCAAGTACGCGCCAACTACTGACATTTGGTTTTCGGTTGGCCTCCAGCAACACGGACGTCTGTTGCTCAAGGTCTCTAGTATAAGAGTAACACAGTGAAAACAGAGCAAAGGCTCTTTAGCTGACCGCGTGCATTGGTTGAAATGTTAGCTTACATTACAATCTTTTAAAATAATGGTTGGTTACTTTCGCGACGTGTACTTCGAGGTTGAGCAAATCAGGGTACGGATTAAGAATCAAAACAAGACGTAAATGTTTTGCAGTTCTAATGCTGTTTGACGGGGCTGATTAAGTCGTATAGGCTACACTGTCATAGGCTGAATGATTCGTGCGCCGTGGTTGGTCAATTTGAGGTCCGTCAGTTACCGTACGGACCTCGCGCTGGGTTAGTAACTTATCATACGGACCTTGCACACGGGTAATAACCTATCCTAAAGGACTTGCACTTGGGTAATAACTTATCGTAGGGACCTCGTACTCGGCCAATAACTTACCGTACGGACCACGTACTTGGTTAACAACTTACCGTGCGGGCCTCGCACTCGGTTAATATCTGATCGTACGGACCTCGCATTTGGTTAATAACTGATCATACGGACCTCGCACTTGGTTCAAAAGAAGAATACGTTTTTCATCTGCTTTCGTTCCTCCACTACGAAAAAGTCGTCTATTCTTATAACGACTATTTGTTTGTTTGGAAATTACCGACGTTTTGCGATTTTTAAAGCTTTGTTTAATCGGGTAATATTTTATGGTCTGGGTTTGTATGAACGCCTAACTTATAACTTAACAGGAACCTAGCATAAAAAAGCTTATAAACCTATCAGTAGAAATCAACTAGCATACTATAACAAAAGCTGCAATCTGATTGGCTTATCTACTCACTGTCTATTGACCGCCGCCTGGTTAGCCAAGTTGGTAAGGCGCCAGTCTTTCGTGCGGGAGGCCTGGGTTCGATTCCCGGTGCTGGACCTTCACTCAGGGTCTTAAAACAACTGAGGAGAAGGTGCTGCCTTTGCCCTAACATCTGCAAATGGTTAGACCTTCGCGTCTTCTCGGATAAGGATGTTAAACCGTAGGCCCAGTTTCTCGATCTCCTATCGAGGGACTTAAAAGAACCCACAACATTTGTCGACAAAGAGTAGGGTGATCCTGGTGTTGTGGTCTGTCTCTTCTATTAACTGAGGGCAACTCTTATGAAAATAGTTGTGAGCAGTGTAAAGCGGACTGTCCAAGACCCTCAATACCAGAGTCAATTGTAAACTATTGTTAAGCGCCTTTGATCATCTACCAATGGAAAAGGCGCTATATAAATGCTAATTACTATTTTTATAATTATTATTATTATTATTATTATTATTATTATCATTATTATTATAAGAGTCAACTGTAAACTATCGTTAAGCGCCTTTGATCATCTACCTATGGAAAAGGCGCTATATAAATGCTAATTATTATTATTATTATTATTATTATTATTATTATTATTATTATTATTATTATTGAGCGATACACAGCAAATAACGAAACTACCGGAGTTCTTAAACAAGAAAAACAATGGCGGTAACTCATTTTTATCGGTTTAAATTCGAAGGTACTACACAAGTTTGCTTCTACTAAAACATCTAGTCTACTCGTTGCCGTTTTCTATGAATGTCGCTTTACAAAACTTACATTTACATCAATACGATATTACAAAATACATCATTGTGAAGATTAAACACGAGGTTCCAGTATAAACGGGTTAGGCCCGCCCCTTTTTCGACCCAAGAAACAACCCACTTTCAATAATTCGAGGTCATTTACACCATAATCGTGAAACAGTTTCAGTTTTTTCATGGTAAATTAAGTCATTGGCCTAATCACGTTCTACTGATGTGAAAGACTGCTGATAAGAATTTTATCGCAAGAGCAATTCGAAATGCGCGCGTGCTTCACAAGACCAAATTAGACAAACAACGTCGATCGAGGCCTGCATTTTTTCGTTTTCTTATTCGGATAAACTTCGCTTCAGGAATTAAAATTCATAATTGTAGCATTAAAAAAATTAAAATCAGCCGAATACCGTCATGGCAAGGCTCAGAAGCAAGAATGAGCTATACACAAATGTAGATTGTTTGCTTTATTTTGAAATTGCGAAACTCAACTAAATGCAAATAAAACGGAATCGAAAAGTGCGCCACAGCTGGCAGAGAGCACTGACCTTTATAGATGTTAACTCGACGGCGGATGGTTGGATTTAAAAGAACCCACACACTTGTCACAAAGAGTAGGGTAGTGATCCCGGTGTTGTGGCCTGTTTCTGTTTCTTCCATTGAGGGCACTTCTTATCGGCTGCTAGTTGCGCCATAAAAAAAATGTGAGCCGCTCTAGCGGACTTTCTAAGACCCTCAACTGTCTGACCTTGTATACACTTGTAAATAGGTTCTGAAAAGCCCCGAGGGGAGAACTTGTATATATTGTATTGTATTGTATTGGCAACTGAACGTGTGAAACCCCTGGGCTCAGCCTTTTTATACTAGAACCTCGTGTTTAAATATTTGAGTTGAGTAATGACTCGTAAAAAACTCCACCTTGTAGTCTAACTGTTTTAACAATTAGTAAGTGCACTTAGACTAGATGATCGAGCCTACTGCGTTAAAACACACCGTTAGTCAGTCAATGGTCCGATATTTTCGGTGGGCAGTTTACTTTCCTGTGTGGTTCGTCGTCGCATACAATTCTCTACAGGTCGAGCGCTTGCTCTTGTTTCCGCGTTTATTTCATTCTGCCAACCAGTGTCCCCCACATCTTCCCAATCCCCTCTCTCTAAGGGCGAGCATTCTTCGACAGAGGTGCACTGCCGAGGTTTCCCTTCTTGCATTAAGAACTCTCTCAACTGTCGGAGTTCATTTTGTTGTCTGTTATTCATCTCGTGGAAGGCCGCCAATTCCTGCTTAATCTCTTTCAAGCCATCCCGAACATCGTCATCTGGATTGTTCTCCGGTTTTGCCTCTTGTAGAGCAACTTGTCGATTCTGCAGATCTTGCACTCGACCTGCTACGTCAGCGATTTGACCTTCTATGTGACGTATGTTGACGTCCTCGCCACGCAGCTTTCCGATGGTTAGAAAAGGGAGACGAACCTTCCGAATAAAATATTGTCAGATTCAGCCGATTCTCTCACACCCTAAATAACATACCTAAAAACACACCCTAAATAACACACCTAAATAAAAAACTTAAGGATAACCCATTTTGAAGAGAAACTGGAAAATGATCACTTGGAAACACCGGGGATCTTATTCGCATAGAATGCACCATTTGCTTTTTTTCCCTTTGAGATAGAACTTTGCCAAGGTGTGCCTACTGGGCTACACTGGGGATGGTAGTACAGATACGCTCCCACTGGGGATGGTAGTGCAGATAAGCTTCCAATGGGGATGGTAGTGCAGATACGTTTTCACTGGGGATGGTAGTGCAGATACGCTCCCACTGGGGATGGTAGTGCAGATACGCTCCCACTGGGGATGGTAGTACAGATACGCTCCCACTGGGGATGGTAGTGCAGATACGCTCCCACTGGGGATGGTAGAGCAGATACGCTCCCACTGGGGGTGGTAGTGCAGATACGCTCTCACTGGGGATGGTAGTGCAGATAAGTTCCCACTGGGGATGGTAGTGCAGATAAGCTTTCACTGGGGTAGGTAGTGCAGATAAGCTTTCACTGGGGGTGGTAGTGCAGATAAGCTTTCACTGGGGATGGTAGTGCAGATAAGCTTTCACTGGGGATGGTAGTGCAGATAAGTTCCCACTGGGGATGGTAGTACAGATAAGCTTTCACTGGGGGTGGTAGTGCAGATAAGCTTTCACTGGGGATGGTAGTGCAGATAAGCTTTCACTGAGGATGGTAGTGCAGATAAGCTTTCACTGGGGATGGTAGTGCAGATAAGCTTTCACTGGGGATGGTAGTGCACATAAGCTTTCACTGGGGATGGTAGTACAGATAAGCTTTCACTGGGGATGGTAGTGCAGATAAGCTTTCACTGGGGATGGTAGTGCAGATAAGCTCTCACTGGGGATGGTAGTGCAGATAAGCTCTCACTGGGGATGGTAGTACAGATAAGCTTTCACTGGGGATGGTAGTGTAGATAAGCTTTCACTGGGGATGGTAGTACAGATAAGCTTTCACTGGGGATGGTAGTGCAGATAAGCTCCCACTGGGAATGGTAGTGCAGATAAGCTTTCACTGGGGATGGTAGTACAGATAATCTTTCACTGGGGATGGTAGTGCAGATAAGTTCCCACTGGGGATGGTAGTGCAGATAAGCTTTCACTGGGGTAGGTAGTGCAGATAAGCTTTCACTGGGGGTGGTAGTGCAGATAAGCTTTCACTGGGGATGGTAGTGCAGATAAGCTTTCACTGGGGATGGTAGTGCAGATAAGTTCCCACTGGGGATGGTAGTGCAGATAAGCTTTCACTGGGGGTGGTAGTGCAGATAAGCTTTCACTGGGGATGGTAGTACAGATAAGCTTTCACTGGGGATGGTAGTGCAGATAAGCTTTCACTGGGGAT
>JAOBAT010093194.1:0-13382 GCA_026413305.1 Hydrozoanthus tunicans | reverse complement strand
GATGAGAAGCTGTAGAACCTTAGGTAATAAGTAGGTAGGAACATTGATAAGTAGATGAGAAGCTGTAGAACCTTAGGTAATAAGTAGGTAGGAACATTGATAAGTAGATGAGAAGCTGTAGAACCTTAGGACTGTAAGCGAGGTTACAAGGTAAAGCACGAAATATCATAAAATCTAAAGATATCAAACTTTGAAAGTGTGGATCCTCTTGACTTTAGCCTGTACCTGGCTTGTTCTTGCTCTTCTATGATCGTTTGTCCAGCGGCTTTCTCGTGGTGTGTCACCCCGGCCATCAGGTTTAGTTCCTGACACAGTTCCAAGGCCCTAATGACAACACAACTACTTAGATGAAAGTACTACTTGGAGACTAGACTCTCGAAAAAAAAATCCTTCTAAATGGGTGTATCAGCTTTGTAAAACCAACTAAGTAGAAACCCCTTTTGATTTATTGAGTGCTAACGTTTCGAGTGTTAGCACTTCATTGGATAATTTGCTCTCTAAAACTCCAGACGGCTTAAATCAAATCAGACCAGTACTACCGAGTTTACTGTATGTTACATTACGAACTACTGTAAAACATACGCACCAAATCCTCAATTTATGACCCCCATCATTGAGTAGCTGCCTGTTTAACGTCATTTTTGAGTAAAAAAGGTTTGAACAGACATCAAAATGAGCACGAGAATCTTTTGCTGCTGATCAGCGGCGTGACTATGAACCAGGATGACAGATTAATTTCAGTTTTAGCAACAAATTCAAGGAGTTCTCCTCTTATCTTCCAAGGTTGTTTGGGACTGCTACTAAGTTTAAATTATTGGGACTCCATTTACACTCAAACTCAAATGAACCATTCAAGCTTTGGGGAACAAAAGATTTGTTAACTCTCGTGTTTTTGCAGACGGTTACTCTCGTATTTCTCTTCTTTTTCTCAAACGTTTGTTACTTGCCCTTGTTTGTTACGTTTCGGCAAGCAAGTAACGTAAACCAGAGAACAGAGAAGTAATTGAAGAAAAGAAAAGAGAATTAGGAACAAGTGACCACTAGAATTTCTCATTTCTACTGGCTCAATTCCACGTAAATCGGCACTTAATCTTCAAACAGATGAATTTGCTAAGACATTCACATATCGCCCCTTACCTCAAGTGCATCAGTTTACTCAGCGGTGAATGCTGAATAGTGACGTCAGCAAGGAACTGCAGTAAAGCTACCACAGGTAGCCCAAGCTGATGGAATCCCAGGGAACTGAGGTCACCCAGTAAGACCTCCAAGTAATGCACTGACAGCACCTGTGGAGAAAATTTGGAAACACGTCAGGAAGTTCACATGTAAGGTCTGTCTTCTTGTTGCCTGGAAGACAATTTAACAGGTTAAAGTAACATGTCATTATCTGTCCCAATGGAAAGACAATAGACGTTATTCATGATGATGTCACAATAGCGTTTTCCTGCACTTAAACGAGGCTTGGTAGTGATATTTAGTTGCTACGTGCAGCGTACAGAACATTCCAGTGAATAAACATGCTAGAAAAGAAATTACAAATTGCTGAACAGTAAAACAGTTAAATAGATCCTAAAACAGTTAAATAGATCCGAAATTCCCGCCATCTCACATAACGTTTCACCACCAAGCCTCACTTTGACGCAATGACGTCATCACGAATAAGGCCTATTGTCAACTATGGTGGTGATCCCTGTTAAGGCAACCTATCAACAACTTTCCCAATTGAAAGACAATGGGCAATCTACTTGTAAGCGATTCTTATCAAGGCAATGTCTTATAACTGGAAGATAATGGAAATCCTATAGCAGCAACGCTTCATTTTGAAGAGAAAAACGCAAGACATCCTAAGGTAATTCCCCAGTTTTGCATTGCGCATCTTTACTGCGCATTTTAGAATTTTTAAAATGTTTACACATTTTCGTCATATTCTAGTGAATGTTGAGCTCTCGAAAACATATCAGAAAAAATAATGAAAAACATAGTTTTCTTCATAATATATGGGGCTTTTTGTTTAACTCGTTCCAGTCTCCCCTCGGAAATGGGGTAAAAAAGCACATGTTTTGCCAGTTTTCCTAAAGTTTCTCCTAAACAAGCACGGGTACCCCAGAATTTTTTTTCGTCAATCAGTCAAATTTCAAACGACTCTCTGAAGAGAAAAAATAGGAAAAATCTGAGTGTTGCAAGCGTGGAAAAATATAAAAAACATAGACATGAATACACTGGTTTTTTTTAGGCCTTGGAAACATATAAACAACAAAAGCCCACAGAAATGTCTCCTTACATTAAACGTTTTTGCTGAAAATCACAAGAAAATTATTCTCCTAATCCAAAAGAACTCTTTACGTCATCTTCCTTTATTTCCCTTATGCTCCTCGATGTTTTCTTGGTTGGCCACATGAGAAATCTATAGTTTTCTTTTCAAGCTTACAACAACAGAAAAGTAGCTCTGGAGGGGTTTGTATCAATCTTATCTCAAAAGTTAACACGGGCACACCCCTTTTTTATTCCATTTTTTCAGTTTACATATAATGATTGACAAATGAAGAAAGTTTGACAAAAATCTAGGTGCAAGTTCTATTTTGATGGAATGACCTTAATATCAATCTAAATCTAGCATGCTGTTTAAATTTTCGATACTACTTCTGTTTTCTTACAATCGAATAACAGTTGATTTCTGATGAATAATGAAGAGAAACTGAAAAACGGGAAAAGTATACCAATCAGAGTTTACTGTATAGCACTGTATACCAATCAGAGTTTATCGTATAGCACTGTACTAAAGCTAGCAAGTACTTACTGGCTTCTGGAAGGTAGAGTTGTTGACCATGGTTCCTGTTAAGTCACACTTGAAATAGTCCTGTATCTGAACATTAGAAAACATCGTTGTTCAGCTTTTTACTTTGAGTATTTTGTCATGACAATTATCGTCGTCTCAACATAATGCTCAAATAATGTTTTAGCTTTATTCTATTATTATCATTATTACTATCATTATCGTTATTCATGATTACTTTTATCAACAACGAACACTGCCTTGAAATTTTGTAAACTAAACACTTCAGTAAAGTTTAAACTTGAGTCAACACTTTTTGTAGCAACATCGAACACGTGGCAAGTCAGCGAGACCCAGTGTTTACTAAACAGCTGGCTGACAATCAAAAGAACACGATTGAAAATATCAAAGTTAAAAGCTCCTACCTTTTCTGGAACCTCGAATGTCGACCATGCCTCAAAAGTAGTCGGAAAGCAGGACTTGCCGCTTGATTTGTCAAGCTTGCTCTGAGACTGCAGTTTTATTTCAAATTAAAAAGATTATAAAATGGCAAAACAACAACATATTGTAATAATTTTAATGACACAAAGCGACATAGGCAAGGGAAATAGCAAACGAGTTAAGAATTGGACTCACAACAGAAAGACCAGCTAAAATATAAAACCCTTAGTTATGACTAATTTTTTTCATCTGTTTCTTAAGCAGTGTCAGAAGTCAAACAAAAGCCAGTACACGAAAATTTATCCCTTTGCGTCACTCCGAAATTTTTAAAGGTAAAACATAAGAAATTCAGTAACTGAATGTGTTATATTGCCTAATTTTAGCACTTAATGGTTTGTTTTCACTCAAACAAAAATTGGACTTAGAAGCAGAGAAAAATGTCAAATAATAGAAAAACATTAAAAATTGTTGACTAGAACGAACAGCAGCTGTGAATGTTGCAAATAAAGTTATAAAAAACAGTTAAAGTATCACAGTTTGAGGCAGCAGGCCACTTATTTATAAATCAAGTGCTGTTTAATCGAATCTAGCCAGTTGACAAAAGGAGGTTGAAATACAGTCTAAGAGCATGCAAGGCCGGTACTTTAAGAACTACGAACCCAATACATTCAAATAACAAACTAACAGTTTTTTCATAGGATGTTGTTGCCCATGTGTTAGTTGCACCAACGAGGGAAACAACCTTGGCACAATGACGACGAAGAGGATCCTACAAGTATTACGAGCACATACTTATTCTGAGTTGCAAAAAGAACTTGAAAAAAGCAAAAAGAGGAAACTAAAGAACGCTTCGCAATACCGCTCTCTTTGTTCAAATAAATGCTTCAAAATCCTAGATTATACCTCGAGAAAATCCCAACTCAAGATAAAAGAGGCCATTCATAAAAATTTGAAAAGCCTTCACTCAATTCCCATGTCTAGCATGTAAACCTTAAACTGTCTTTGTAATTTATCAATTTTCTTGAACATTCCAATTACCACTGTTGAAATTTTATTCTACAAATTTTCTTGTTACACTGGTTACCAGACTATTAGTATTAGTTTTAAGCTTAATGAAGGTATTCAAGGAGTTGGCCGCAAATTCATCGTTTTCTATGCTATAACTTCAAGCTACCTGACCGGACAAGCTTGCCATATTCTTTGTGATCCTCCTTGTAAAGGAATCATTGTAGGGAAGTCCATTGTACGCTTATTCTTGAACTGTGTTAAATTTCTTGCACCAATGAAGGTGACACTAGTAGTGTCGAAACATGTTTGGTAAATTTAAAAATGTTGCTTGTTTCCTTAAAATAATTCCGAGTTATTATAAGCTATGATGCAGTTTATCAGCTACAGTGCAAGCATTCTTGGGATTTTACGTTTTCCTCAAAAAGTACGCATATTCAGAAGTTCAAAAGTGAAGGATCCTACTTCCCACTAATTAACAGGTCCTCAAAAGAAGGTTGCTGTACATTTTACCACAAAGCATAGCGAACCTTACATCGCTAAAAGAAAACTCAGGAGAGATAACAGTTGGTAAAACTCTTCCTTGTATTAGCAACACTGTGTGTGTCAAGTTTGAGGCTCGTTTTTACGGGCAATTTAGACGTTTATACGTGAGGAATTATGAGTTAATGTACCGGTCGCCAGTTTTTGCGTAAATCTTGGGTGATAATGGGCACAATGACAAACCTTTGGGAAAAGATTATAAGCATAGTTTCTACCTATTTAGATTAATTTCTTGGAGAAATTACTGTAGCTCAAAATATGTAAGCCAGATAAAGAGAGAAACGGTAAGACTGTGAAAATCAAGTCTAAAGCAAAAATTTCACCTCTTTTGCTTCTTTTCCCTTTTCGCTCTTCGCGCGTTTTGATGAGATCCGTTCACCTGGCTTCGCTCCGTCCTTCTGAAGTTTCTCAGCAGATGAAACTGATACCTGACAAACAGATTGAAATAAGAAGTTGCATGATCTTCTTATGGCTGTCCCAGGCTCCACTGGAAACCCAATTGCTTGAGAGAGAGAGTTTTATCTTTTATCGAGAAAACACCCCTAACCTCAATGTATGCTAAGTGTTTCATCTTTAACTTTCATTCACTCAAAATCACCGACCTTCTTACATCTACCACACGAAAAACCAATTTATCCTAACGGCTTCTGCAGAATACCCTGCCACTACGGTAATTTATTACTGCGTATTTCTCGTTTTATATGAATAGATGCGCATTACAATGAAGAACAAAAGATGGTACTAGGCGGCAGGATGTTCGGCAGTGGCTCCAGCTTCTGTCTCTATAAATTAAGTCAACGAGAACAATTCCGTATTCTAGCAAATTAACTCGCAGAATCTAGTGAAATACTGAAATCTTTCAAAACTATAAGGATTGCGATTTTGATGTGGCTGGTGATGAAAAACCTTTCAAATTAGTTCTGCGAATTATCTTTTTAAGAATCATTAAGTAATCTTAACCTTCGATTCTTGTTAGTTGTCCAGTTAGCTCTGTCTTGCGTCGGTATGAAATGAAAAGTTGCAAGGCTAAAAGTTTTTGCGTAAAGTCCCCCTTAGCCGAAGTGCGTTTCAACCTTTGTCATTTCGCCTGATGGAAACCACAATTTGGAAAGATTTTCTAACATCAATTCTTAGTAATGCCAGAGTAAGTTTTAATTGTTCAAACCTAGTAGCAACATAATTCTTAAAATATACACGAATGCTGCTACCTGCCAAATTCTCTGTACAAAGGAATATGCAAGAAGCACATAGTCTTTGTAATGCGGCGATGAACGACCCGCAATCTGGGCCAACATGACGTGAATACGAGTGAGGACCTCCAGCTGTCGGACGTCTGTGATGTCCTCCATTTTAATCTCCGTGTCTGATGGTCGCATGCCGATTACCGATTGCTTCTGCTTTGGGACATACTTTGACGTATCTGTCTCGCTGTCACTCGTGTTGTCCTCCTTGTCTGCAAGTAGGTAAAAAATTCCGTTTCGTACGTAGCAGTAGGCGTGTCGTTGTTACTCTTGTATACAACTCGCCATTATATCAGTTGAGCCCCTTGTAGAAGTATTATCCCTATATTCCTGTAGCACTTGTCGAGAATCCATTACATAAACCCTTGTTTAGATGCATCGTTATTCCCTTCTACAGGAAGTACTACTATATTCATCAAAGTCTAGTCGAGGATTCATCACTATGACATTTGCGCAATGTACATCGTTATCACCTTGTAGAAGATTCGCCATTATACCAACCCTCTCTAGAAAATAACCCGGACATATAGCGCTCTATGAATGGTTATAAATTTATTTTAAATCAGATATAAAATGGTTATGAAGAAAGAGGTTTCTTTCTTACGGTTATTTTCTATTAGAGATAAAACAGCATCGCTTGTGTCATCATCAGGGATTCCAAATATACTCTTACAGAGGATTTCTCAATCCACTTTAAGACTTACCAACTTACCCCTTGCAGGGGGTATAGTCTTACAGTTTACTTTATTGTTATAAAACCTTAACCCTCATACATAAACATTAAACTGTTAATCTGTAGTTCTGTTTTGCTTTTCAGTCGAGTAAGAGCAGGGTCGTATCATACCTGGTGACTGGGACCGGGCACTGCTTCGGTTCAACATGATATCCGCTGCCCATAAAAACTGCAGAAAGTTGAAACGGTTTGCTTTGTAAGTTTCTTATCATGGCAACGTCAGTGATAATAAATGAAGTTTTTAGTTCTTACCAAAATGTTTTGCATGGAAACCTTAAAACTTTCACGAATTTTCCAGATCTGGGATTCCCACACTTCCCGAAATGCTTTATTCCGGGACGTTTCGGATTCGGATGAGCGTTATCACTGGAAACAAGGAAAATTCCAAGTTTCTCCGATTTATAGCATAAACAAAGAACCCAGTAAAAAGGAAAAAGAAAAAAATCTCTGACCTCGGTGGGATTCGAACCCATGACCTACGAAACAGATCTATGTAGATTTAGTAGTTGTTGTCGTCTTTGAAGGGTTTTTCACACTTACTTGATCCATAGCATCCATCACAGGGAACTCGTTCACAAACAGCCATTCTCCAAGCTCCATCAGGTATTCAGCCTTTTGCCATTCACTTTGCGGACTCTGATGACGAAAAACAAATTCTTAGACAAACATGACAACTGCTCATGCAAGTTCGACATTCTCATCACGAATCAGACACTGCAATGACAAACACCATTTACATTTTCAGAACAACCTCGAGATTGAGCCAGCCTAGAAAATTCCGTTTAAACCGTGACAAATGCAAACATAATCAGCAAGTTTTGAAACAAGTTTCGATTAATGCTTAGAATCCCAATACTGAAGTAAACGAGACATTCAATCTTGATACTGTTTGAAGCAAACACATGAACAACATCACCTAAATTATCATAAATTAGGGCAAATCTTCTAAGTCAACCCTCTCCCCCACCTGAGAAAGGACACCTTGATCAAACCCCTGCCCTATCGTTTTCCTTATCCAATGGAAATACCAACTGTTGCACATCACACAGTAAGTGTTGTGGCTACATAAAAATTAACAACAACAATTAACTTAGGGTGTCCAAGAAAAGGAATGGTGATGCAGCTCGACGAGGCAAAGGTAAGAGCAATTGTTCGTGGATTAAGTTCTCTGAGAGAATAAAGTCATCTCCTGGAGTGCTAGTCTAGCAAAACAGAACATTCTAAAGCGAAGTATATTCTAGTCAAACGAGTAAAAGACTGCTGTACCTCTAGCACTTCAATAGCGTTTTGGTAAGCTGATAGTTGGTCCATAGGATCCTTAGAGTTCAACGCAACATGTCGCCACATTGATGATATCACGTCCTCGCTTTCGTCCTTCAAATCAACAACGTAAACAATGTTAGCTTAACCGAAAACATGGGTACGTCTACCCCTTAAAATTGTGAAAAAACCCTTTCTCTTCATAAAGTTAGATTGGTGTTCTGTTTGTTTAGTACTCCATATTTGTGTTTGCTGCTAATCGTAAGAGAAATGCCGTTCAATCTTTATAATAGCCTGCACTGCTTTTAGGTTTTGATCAACCTCTCAACTGAGCTTTGGCTCAAATTCTGTGCTAACTATGTAATTGTACCATTTTAAAATTATTGTATCGCACTGGTGTTTAGCTGTTCATAACTACTCTTCTGTGTTTCAAAAGATACTAAACAATCTATAAAGTGAGAAATTTCTTTCTATTCCCAAGCCATTAAACATAGTGTAAAGAGGGGTAAGAGATCAAAGCTTCTAAGCTAAACTAAGTGTTTTTCTACTAACCAAACGGAATATTTTCTATTTACAATGGTTTCTTGTTTTATTTTCATAATTTGATCTTAAGAAACGGAGGCTCAACGAGACGCCATGTTAGAATCGTGCGAGAAATTCACTTAACAGTGAGCCAATCAGTGTGCGCGCAAAAAGCTATACACTTGTTTGGTGAACACTACCACCTGAAAAGATGCTTTACACTCTCCTGCAGTGGCTCATGTGTAACTTTACCTTAAATTTTCCCATATCAAAGGTAACGGGTCTACCAAGCTTGGCTTTGGTTATCACACGATGCTTAAAGATCAACCTGAAATCATCAAAAGCATTAAAGAATCACACTTGTGATGAAAGACTCAGCTTGCGGTGGGAATACAATATAATGAAGCTTCTTTCTTCCCCATTCCTTAACAAAGACACTGGTGCAACGAAGTAATGTTTTGGGCTTGACATAAAAGACAGAATTTTGTGCGAATTAAAACGCTGATTAAATAAAACTACGACGCATATTAAGTCTTTACATGATGCAAAGAAAAAATAAAGTCTCGACACAAAGAAAAAACTCTAATTGTCCCTTTAGTTCTTCAACGTTCTTTCCCCAGGTCCTTCTACCCATGTTTGTTCAACAATGATAGTTGCAACAATAACAATAAAAGCTATAACAATAATCACGCTATGAACAACAACAAACTTATTTTTACTTACAGTCTATGGTGTGTCCTTGGCATATCCTTTACTGCTTGATCCATCGCCCTTAGGCCCTGTTCCCATTCGCACTGAAAGTAAAAGTGCAACAATCGGTAGTGTTTGGGTTAAACACAGAAGAAGCGTCCCTGCTAAAACAGAAGTAAAAACAGTGCGCAAGGAACGAAGAACACAATAATTATCGTTTGCTTTGTATGAGCTCGGGTCTAATCAAAGTTTAATCAAAGGGTCTAATCAGAAACTGTCACCATGAATGAACGCACAAATAAGTTATTTTCTAACTTAATCTTACTTTCAGGGCCCTAGAGGGAACTAGAACCCAGGACGTTCGCTTGGTTATCGGTCAGATCCTGTAACCCGCAAAGCTACAGTCTGGGACTAGATAGTTTTTTTTGGAAAAACGACTGGTTGACATCTTTACACGATGTAGAAAAGGGAGAAGCCTTCGATGAGTGCAACAAAACATGGTCCAATTAGAATCAACTCTAAAAACAGAAGGATTTAAGTGGCCATTAGTAACTCATACGTAATCATGAATCCATGGTTTTACCTTGTCTGCATAGGCCAGGAATAACACGCCATACATGGCGGCCCTCAGCTTGAGGTCTTCATCATAAGCAGTAGGAAGGGCCGGCTTTTCCTCTTTTTCTGGCGATGCTTTACCTTTATCCTTGTCATTCTTGTCACCGCTTTTGTCGGATCCTTTTGGACCTTTTCCATTTCCTAAGCAATAAAAAAATTGCAACACTAGGATAGAGCTTGCTAACAAACGCGCTTGATAGGACGGAAATTATCAAGAAACTCCAATGAGAGGATGGAATTCATTGCAGAAATACAAAACAAGCGCGCGCTCTGTTAAGTAAAATAAACACGCGTGAACCTTTTAGTCACGAAAGAAGTGCTTAGAAAAACGAACTGCATGAGTTCACAAGTGTTTCTATCGATGAACAGTGCAAGCAAGCGGGTTTACATTTCTTTTATTAAATAAGGCACACAAACAGCCGATAAATCCCCGCAACGACGTGTGCAGACACACTGTATTCATAATTAGCGGGTTTTATTTCCTTTATTTCATACTACTTTTTGAAAACCATCTGTTTAGTGTTTGATCTTTGATTTATTGCCAGCTTCATTTCATGTATTTGTCAACGAAATTTTGGTTATTTTGAGTAACTATTACCTAAAAGTAATATCTAGAGATGGTAAAGTTCTGTTGATCCTATTGAAAATAGAGGCATTAAGCAACGGCAAAAAGAACAGTTACCATGTGTGATCTTTGAAAACTCGAAATTAGTAAATGTTTCGTTTTGAGAAAATGGGTAAAAGTTCCATACGCTATTTTCTAGGTTTGCTAACCTTTTTCATCTTTTCCCTTTGCCTTTTTCTTTTCCTTCTCTTTTTCTTTTCCTTTCTTTTCTTTTTCTTTCTTAACTGAAGTTTTCTTCTTTCCTGGCTTTTCTCCTGCATCGGCTTCTTCTTCTTCGTCCTTAATTAAAAGCACAACAAGATCGAGATTGCGTCGAAATGTAGAAGTCATTTAAACGAGAATTATCACTTTCCAAGTTAAACAGCCCTTACGTAGCAAGTGTTTCCCAAAGTTTTGGACGCGCAAAAAATTGGGCGAGCAAAAAAGTTTCCTTCCTTCCTTTTGTGCCCCCTCCATTTTTAGCTCGCCCGTTTCCCGCGCGTCCAACTTCGTGAAACGCTTGCTGCGCAGGCTACGGCTTGAACGGCAGTTGTTCTTATATTGAATGCTACACTATAACCTCCTCGCAGTGTTGTGTCCTTCGGCAAAACACTTAATCCGACTTGCTTCAGACGACTCAGCCGTACAAACGAATACAAGCTCTGCTGGAGTATAACCTATTATGAACTAAAGTCCTGTTTAGGGGGGAGTCAAAGACTTTCATCCGCTTGACACTACGGAAACCGGAGATAAGCGCTGGCAAAATGAGCCACTTGGCTCGGGAAAAGATTTTTCTACTACAGCACCAAGTATTGTATTACTGAACCTCCTCATCAATGCTCATTCCCTTCCCTGCCACGGCTGCAATACACTCGAGGACTGCCTCCATTGGTTCCTTGAGTAGCTCCCGCTCGATTGGTTTTCCAATGAAAGGTTTGATGGCGTTCCAGTAATGACGAGCTGCCGTGATTACTAACTCGTATGTTCCTGCCTTTTGACCAAACCTAGCCAGAACAACAATGAAGATCGTCAACAACTGCTACTAATAGTAAGCAATAATATGGGTAACTCGAGTAAATGGTTAAAAGCAAAACTCACGATTTTGAGAAAGAACAAACTACAATGTGTCACACTGGGACAACTGGTTACCAGATGCAGTAGAGAGTTGCTGCGGCAATTGAATCAACAAATTCGACACCTTTTTAGGGCTGTTTCAAACCGAAACTCAAAAACACTTCATACCCACTTGACATTATACTGGGAACAAACACGTCTTTAGGTCTTTCAAAAGTTACAGATGTGAAAGTTAAAGTATAAATAAAGCAAAATGAGGCAAACGTTAATTCAAAATGGCATTTAAATTTTAGTTAGTTCAAAGGTAAATACTGTTCAGACCTCGAGAAGAAAATGAAATTCTGGCAAATTCAGACCTTTTCAAAAACTTGACTGAAGAAAAAAATTAAACTTTTCTACAAGGAAGCCCTAAGCTAAGAGCTTCTTCTGTAGCTGTAATAACAAGCTGCCAGGGTCCCGCTGTTCAAACTGATCAATTCTAACACTGGATTAAGGGAAAAAAACAGCAACAAATTTAAAATGAAAGGTTTACTTTTCTTACAAACACTGGTAAGAAACTCAAACAATACAAACATGTTAACCATGGATTTTCAAGCCAAGTCAGTTAAGAGATAAGACGAATATAGACTAAAAACTTAACCCTGGATTAGGGCCCAGTTATCTGCTTTAATGAATACCTGCAGGCGTTGACGAAACAAATCAGAGCATCTCTCCTGGTTTCGTTTTTCCCCATCATGTTCCTCATCAGACTTTGCCCCATGACTACACTAGCGTAGTACAACATCTCTTGCTCCACAACCAGCTTGTGCTGAAATATGCTGTAATTAAATTAAGATGATGGTTAGAAACAGTGGTAAATGTAACCTCGAATCATTAAATTATAGCATTTTTAAAATTAAGTCAATGGACGTTATTTATAGCCCTACATATCGTAATCTCTTATGATAGCCTTTCGTGCAGACTCGATTCACCTTCTTGCGACGCATGCTCTTTTTCCTTCTTCATTTACTCTGTTAACATTCAGTAAATCATCTACTTGTTTAAATTATTTAACAACTTTGTCTCCACTCTTTTGATATATAAAACTACGGAAAGGTTAAGAATTCATTAACCCCTTATGGGATGCTTTCTACACCTTCAACCTTATTAATAACTTGTAGTCCAAAAGAAACTTCTTTTAAATGCATAACATTTTTTTTACTTGATTTCTCTCATTGAATATTAGTAAGTAAAGATTTGTGTTGTACAGTACAATCAAGAATTGCTCGTAAGATCCCTCAAAAATCAAAAATAGAGATTTCTGCTTATTACTACTGCGCAAACATCTATGGCGATATGATGCGAACTGACGGACCTTAGTTCTTTTAGTCGGCTTCAGCTATGCATATTAATTTTGAATAATAATTGCGAGGACCAGTGTGTACGACGCAATCTAAAATTGCTCGTAAATTCTCTCAAAATCCAGAAATAAAAAATGTAACTCCGTCAATCGATGGGGAATTTCCCTTAGATCGTTGTGGGAAGTTTTATCGCAATCTGACTACGGAGCCTTAGGGTTTTTTCAAGAAACGTCGCCCTTCAACAACAACAACAACAACAACAAGATTAGCAGCGTTTGGCGAACAGTTCCTGGTCCAACAAACAATACAATCTTTGCACACACAATTCTAGCACTATATGGTATCTCTACTTGTAGACACTTGTACCTGTCTGGTTTCTTCGCTTGTTTTCTAGCCAGACACTGTTCACTCTCGGCAAAGCTCACGGCCTTGTGCCCACACTGCATCACGAGTGGATGGTTTTTCGAGTTGTAGGCCAGGACAGCGAGTCTGCTCCACATTTCAAGCTCCACAAGTCTGTCGCTCCACTGACAACTTTCCA
>JAOBAT010093193.1:0-40496 GCA_026413305.1 Hydrozoanthus tunicans | reverse complement strand
GTGTGTGTATGATATTTCCATAACTATACAACCATATTACTTCGAGGTTTGAAAAAGAATTGTGTGTATGAAACTTCTGCATGTACAAGTTACTTTTAGGTTTCAAAAGAAATATTTGTGTATAATCTTTCCGCTAGTGTGCAACAATATTACTTTCAGGTTTCAAAAAGAATTGTGTGTATGAAGTCCACTACTCAGTTTAAAGTTTCAGAGAGAAAATGAGAATTAAAGTGCTATGTGTCGTGCTACCGACTCATATTTAATGTTCTCAATGTAACATTGTCTCTGTTTTCTGTGTATAAAATTACGAGTAAAGTGCAGAACAAAAAAATCTTAACCCTTTTCCAAGAACAGCGTTTTTCAATATCTAAATTATCCTAACAGTAACAACAAAAACAAAGATGATTATTAAATGTTCAATCCCGAATACCGGCTGCGTTTCTAGCGTTCTGATTGGTTCACTCGATCTCGGTCATTGGTCACCGAATTGACCATATAAGGAAACTGACGATGTAGTGTTACAAAGCTGAAAAAAGGTTCTGAATAAAGTTTGACCGTCATTTCCAAGTATTGAACGGTTTGGAAAGTATAAGAAATTAAAAAAAAACAAGTATTCCATTCGCGCTTGTTGGGTACGAGATGATTTAAATAGCCAGCTCGGTGCCACTCGCCTCTTTGGCAGTTTACCATCTCACATCCGACGCGCGCTCTAGGGAATAATTGTTAATTAGCCCCGAGTAGATGAACACTGATCGTCCACCGAAGACGCAGGAAGATCAACTACGAAATACTCCAAAACTTTTCAAAGAAAGACTAATAAAATTTATAAACTCATTATTTGAACACTCCAAGGTGTGAAACGGTTAAACCATAGTTAATCTAGGGGCTGGTTATGAAAGCCGGCAAACTTCAAAAGGGAATAACAAAGAACGTGCAAAGATGCTTTGTTGTAGGTTGAACGAACCGCGACCGTGCACATTCTTTGTTTCAAGTGTTAGTGAGAATGTTTTGACTGGCTACTTGTTGATTTGCATCTCAAAACCTTTTCTATTTTGTGCAGTTTCAGGACCAGAAAAAAGAAGTAAACGACAAACAAAGACTTACAACAATGGTTTCATAACCAGTCCCTAGATTAACTATGGTTAAACAATACTCTATCATTTAGTTTAAGTTCGTTACCTTTTACGGCTGCCGGCGGTTGCGCGGAGGTGGAGAAAGTAAAGATATCGGAGAAGGGCCCAGTCCCCGCATCGTTACTCGCTTGGATACGAAACTTGTACTCAGTCCTCTCTCGAAGCTTGTTTACTTTGTGTGACGTAGTGGCACCGTTGAAGATTGCTACAAAACTGTTCAAATGCAATACAGAAATTAATGGGAAACGAGTCATAACGAAATAGAGCTTGCAAAATAAATCTTTTTATCCATGTTTGTTAACAGCATAAGAAACACAGAATCACAAAGCATGCTTCGATTTCTCCCAACTCTTTGAAAAGAAATAGAGATTAGTATTTACCTATTCTACGTTACAAAAATCTTTCTCGAGCCACTTGATAGCCCATTAGGCCGGTGCTTAATTATCTCCGGCATCTGTAGTGTTAAGAATCTTTGACTCCTCCAGGACAGGACACTAATCTATCGCAGGTTAGCTCCCAGCAGAACTGGTACTCATTTATACAGCTGAGACGACTGGAACAAAGTCAGATAAAGTGTGTTGTTCAAGGACTCAACACAGTTGCCTGACTTGGACTCGAACTCCCGACCCTAGGATTATGAGTCAAACACGTTCTAAATCTTCGAAGAGCGAGGTACTCCATTGGTCCTTGAGTCAAGGTGCATAACCATTATATGTCAGAAACTTAAAGAATGAATTTGTGAAACTTTCAACCAGGAGCTATTGCTAGTCTAAGACACTCTGCGAGCTATGAAAAGCAGCCGGTTCACCAAAAAGTACTCCCAGCCAGCAAATAAAATACTTGCGAAATATACCACATATTGATTGGTCATGCTGATTTTTTGCCGTATCCTTGCAAAATGATCTACCGACGCCCTTAAATGGTACAGACACCCACCTCCCCAGTTTGTCAATCATCTGCAAGGTGTAGGTGACGCCCACGTTGTCGTTCTTGGCCGCCCCCCAGCGCAGCTTGAGGCTCTGGTAAGATGCAGTGGCCACCTCCAGTACTGGAGCCGGGGGAGGAAGGACGCCAGTAGTCGCGGTGACAGTCGGGCTGCGAGAGTCGAAACAACCACATTTAATGCTTTTCAGAATATCTCGGAATCGCACAACACATTAGGAGAAACAAACCTGCTTACACGGTACTGACTACACAACAAAATCCTGTTTTAAACGCCTTTTTTTATAAATCACGGTTCATGCTCCCCAAATGGGTATATACTCTGTGCCCAGCCCAAATATTACTACTAGCAATAAAGCTAAGAAATGTTGAACAGTATTTTAATGCCAAAATGATGCATCCATTCAGAATATGTTTGTCTGTCCTATTGTCAAGGGAAAGTCGATTTGTTAGCAAAAGGTGAATTCTGACTTTAATGCCTGCCCTCTCTTGTCGGCCGATTCAAATGCAATTATCCAATCTAGAATTCCTCTAAAAGCTGTCTTCCTGTTCAGTGGCCTCTATTTCCTATTTACCTCGTTATACAGGGTTATGAAACCACAACAAAGTTTCAGTATGGAGAAAAAAAAAGGTTAAGAAATTTATTACGAGTGTCATGTAAAACGTGAA
Organism: Hydrozoanthus tunicans; assembly: GCA_026413305.1. Classification (NCBI taxonomy): domain Eukaryota; kingdom Metazoa; phylum Cnidaria; class Anthozoa; order Zoantharia; family Hydrozoanthidae; genus Hydrozoanthus; species Hydrozoanthus tunicans. The sequence goes on along the minus strand of JAOBAT010093193.1, from coordinate 37,752 downwards.
AACATTCTCCCTAACTGATGCACCGTTTGCGAACAATAAATACTCGTTTTGCTGCTCAGTTTTGTCCTTTTTGCAAAGGTTTTCTATTTCATTACGTTCATTGTCCGGTTAGGGACGAGCGTATTTAATATGCCCTAAAGTGTTTATTTGAGTTACCCCGCCAGAAAAACTTATTTTAGCTACTCTACATTGCTCAAGAAAATTGTAATAAACTGAATGTCTGTTTTTGTATACACTTTCTAAATTTATTGTTAACTTAAATTGTTAAATAAACAAAAACTTAAAAACTAAACAGTTGAACATTACGCCAGTAGCGATAAACCACGTTGCGAGTCAATCTGTCCAACAAACTTTATGTCTTTACAAAAAATACACAAGTCTAACATGAAGTACCTGAAAGGACCACAACCAATCTTGTTGACTGCCTGCACACGTATCCTGGAAAACGGAGGATATACACAAGATATGAAGTTATGCTCTCGCCGGAAATAAAAAGTTAAAAATACCATGTAATTCCACTATGAAAAAGTGATAAACACTATTTAGGCAAGCACCGTCAACCATCAACTTAATCAAAACCATCAGCATTAACAACACTTTTAGTCATTCACAATCATCACTATCATTACCCACCTTTACCTTCAGCATCGACATCAACATCATCACCTTCACCACCAGCATCACTGTAACATTTATCATCAACATAACTGTCACCATACCATCAACATTACTGTCACCTCGCCATCAACATTTTTTGTCACCTCACCATCAACATTACTGTTACCTCGCCATCAACATTATTGTCACCTTACCATCAACATCATCAACAGCTTTTTGATCAGCGTCAACATCACCAACACTTTCACCATCATCACCACCCAGTCCCTTACCATCAGCATTAATTAACATCAGCAAAACCACCACCTTAACAAGCTTATCAACAACATCTTTACCATCAACATCGTCACCACCCCCGTACCATCAGCATTATCTTTGTCTTTATTGTTACCAGCATTACTACTTTCTAAGCAGTGTTACTCACAAGTCTCCACCACCCACCTGTACACAGTGTCGGGTAACAGATCAGCCACGCTGTACTCCTGGGCACGTGGTGTATCTTCTTCACTGTCACGTGGTTCGACGTCAAAGTTGATGTTCCGCACTCCGGCAACCTCAACGTTATAGGAGGTGATGGGTGCACCGTTACTACATGGGTTTGTCCAGCGGAGACGCAGATGGTTGCATGACTGCTCCGTCTGTGGATTACAAACAGCTGCTTCGTGAAAAGGTTGGAATGTTTGAATTCTTTTACAGAATTTTCAAAGCTTATTAATCAGATTCAGCCTTAACAATTTCACGTTTTCGTGATTTGACTTTGGCACTCTGACAAATTCGTCTTAAAACTGTACTGAAGCGACAGTAGAACTCCAAGAAGTGACAAGCTTTACCATTTCATTAGAAAACCAAGGTGAGAACTGGTGGTAAAAATTCACAGTAACCAATTCTATGTTTCATAAGCAAGTTAACAAAGAAAACTCTTCAGAGCCCTGAGAGATTTTTTTTAGAAAAATTAATATCAAACGCACAAAAAATTGATTTAATATGACTTGACTTGCAGCTCGTCATCTTCGGTGTTATCCAGAAAAGTTATTAACAGTGAGCTGGACATACCACTTTGACCAAGGAAACACCGGCAGGCGACGCCGCAGGAGTTTGGCACGTGCTCACTCCACTCCAGGGACTGGGACCAGCCGCACTGAGGGCCTGTACAGACGGACTGACGTCAACTCTCCGTAAAATATAATCAGTTCCCTACTACGTTGTACTAGCAACACGAAAGCAACTCAACAGGCAAACTTCTTAACAGTTGACAGTTTGAGTATTTGCTACTCTGTACGATACATCATTTTCAGATTGTAAGTTATCAAAATGCGGAAGGTGTAGGAAATAGCCCCTAAGGGGAGAGGGGAGACAAAGTGTCAAATGGTTAGACACATGGATAACTAGAATGTACGTGTACACAGTGAGGGGAGACGGAAAATGAGCATACTTCATGGGAAAGTGAATCAAGTGTGCACAAGAGGTCAATAAGAAGTCAAGTTGAAACGCAACACTGATGGGGCGTGACAGGAAATTATCGCCTAAAACCGTCTTTTTGCTGTTTATCTTTCTTCTTGCTAATCATCGCAACTGGAACCATGTCAAATACTAATTAAAATGAGAGACGTAGCTGTCCTTTTACGCCCTTTATTCCAAAAACGGTTACATACCCGAACCCGGAAGTAGTAAAATGTTGCCGGTGTTATCCCCCTGCGCACTTCAACCACACGTTCAGGTCCACAATACAGCTATGAGAAAACAGTAACTGATTAGTTCTAAACACAGTGATTCAAAATAGAAAAGAAGCGAACAGTCGCGACTCGTTTAATATTGTGAACCAAAACATTCTTTATTTTTGCCCTCAGAAGACCGATCTTAGTTATCACTCTAGCTCCTTGAAGTTCAGGATGAGAAGATAAGCAGGCGATCGTTTATCAGGGTATTAAAATCTTAAGTTCTACTATCATCGTTTCTAGAACTGATGGTGCAAACTGCCGATAGAAAGGTCGGTCCACAAGACTTCGCACGCCGCTGATTTTTAACATTTTGGTTAAACTATAAAAAAGTTGCTGGCACGGAGAGTGGCATGGGTTCTAACCACAGAGAGACGAAAGCTGTTTGTTGGGAGCTCGCTATACTACATTTGATCTCATGCATTCAATCTTTCAGACTGTGGGTAGCATGGTTACTTGGCAAAAAAAAAAAGACTGTGTATGTTAGGCATTATGTCGGCGGCGCAGTGGCCGAGCGGTTAGCGTGTTCGACTTGGATCCTAGGGCCGGGAGTTCGAGCCCCGGTCAGACTATAGTGTTGTGTCCTTAAACAAGATACTTTACCTGATTTTTTTCCAGTCCAATCAACTGTATTCGAATGGGTACCAGTTCTGGCTGGAGCTAACCTGCGATAGATTAGTGTCCTGTCCAGGGGGAGTCAAAGACTCTCACCCGCTCAACACTACAGAAACCGGAGATAAGCGCCGGCCCAATGGGCCACTTAGGCTCGATAAAGGATTTAGCTTGTTTTATAATAAGACGTTATCTCTGATATTATTTTATATATTATTTGATTTTATATGCCGATTGCTGCGGTTGGCTAAACTCGCTATAATTCGTTTAGTGTGTCACCTACAGCAATAGCAAACTTTGCTGATCGCAGCGACTTGAGTATAAAACCGTCTAGATCAGCTTGACAGATAACGGCGATTAAATACCCCACGGTTCGCGGGCGATCAAATTAGCTGCGATAGTGTGTCCCCGCCTTTAAAAGTAAACAGTCTTCAAAACTCACCTCTACAAAGCTGCTGTCCTCGACCCAGTCAACGCAATAACCCGTAGTCGGGGTGCCATTCTCCTCCGGGGCCTGGGAGCAAAAAGCAAAGTAAACACCGCAGTACTCGAAAGTCTCTTCCTATCGTTCTCCTGTGTTACTCGGGGTTTTGTTCAGGCAAAGAAAGCTATAACCGATTGTCATAAATTACACACGAAATGCTGTTGTTCTTACCTCCCACGTGACTTGAATGGCAGCCGCTGACCGGCAAGTAGTCTCGGGTGCCGTGGGCGCATCCGGAGGTCCAGCGGCAGTACTGAGTTCAGACACGTTTGATAGTTTTCCAATCTGAGGGTAGCAGGAGATCAAAACACTGACTTAGCTACTGTTTTCGCCTTTGGTTGACCACAATAGTTTTAAAGGAAAACGATAAAAATTGAGTTACTTAAACTGCAAGTTAATGCCTACAACAACAAAACAAAATATGTCGACGGAGTAAAGTGGCAAAACTTGGGTTCAAAGAGGGACAAAATCTACACACGCATTCTTGATACGCTGGGGGTTGGAAGAAAGAATACAGTAGTCTGGTGGTTAATAGAAATGTTATTACGGCAATTAACTCTACTATTGTTGGAAGTATGAGAAACAGTTTCAGCGGGTCACCTACTAAAGAATTTTATCGTCCAACTGAAATTATGTAAACCAGAGTTTAGTTACGCATTCATTATTGTCTGTAGTCTTTACCACTCTTTGGTAGTCGGAAAATCCAACAGGTTTTACAATCCGATCGTCAGTCTCCGAGGACCTACGGTTGAGAAGACGCGAAAATCTAACTGTTTCAGCTGTTAGAGCAAAGGCCGCACCTTCCCTTCTGTCTTAGGACCCTGAGTGAAGGTCCGGCACCGGGAATCGAACCCGGACAGACTTGTGCCTTAACTACTGGGCTAACCAGGCGGCGGTCTGTAGCTATATTCAATCTGACCATTATCTGTCAAACCTTGTAAACACCTTGTAAACTTTTACTTTATCTCTCTTTAAAAAATTACTTAAAAAAGGGAGTTAAGTTACGCACCCCGGCCTCATTAACTGCACGAACTCGAAACTTGTAGGTCTTTCCCGGTACAAGTCCATCCACTGCACACATGTTCTCCTTGCCGCGGTAAATCTCGAAGAAATCTGAAACACGGCAGGTAAATTTAACTGCCGAATGGTGAGAACGTTGTAACTAAAACCAGTGACTTTTCTCTCCCTATGGGCTAAATTGTCAACATCTAAATTCTCCTTACGGTAAGAACAGGAAATAAGCTGGTTAGTGTTGAGAATATGAAGTTTGATCACCCATCAAAACTCGGAAGGATGAATTCTCAAATTCTCCAAAACTACTCAAAAATATTAAGGAAACAAGTTATGAGAATTTACAAGCTAATCATTGAGCAGTCTTAAGGGTTAAAAGAGTCAGGAACAATTAGTAACAATTCATGTTGGATTTAAACTTTATGTGTTGTAAGCAATTTGCAATTTTTTTTTATGCGTTATTGATAGATGGAAAGGGAAAAACGTCCCTTCTTTACAGAATGCCACTTGTAGCCAACGCCTCATTTTAAGAGAATGAGCTTTGGTAGATCAGTCTTTCACAAAGGGAATGTCGTTTCAAGAAACGTCGAACCTTTTGCTCAGTCTTCACTGCAGTCGCTATAAAATCACCTTCTGGACACAGAATGTTTATTTATTTATTTATTTATTTATGACATTTTTTGACTCAAGGAGTCACGGGAGAACAGACAATAGGACTCGAGGTCCCCTTCGAGGTCTGCCACCCGGGACCTACGGTTTAACGTCCTTATCCGACAAGACGCGAAGGTCTAACCGTTCGCAGGTGTTAGAACAAAGGCAGCACCTTCTCCTCACTTATTTTAAGACCCTGAGTGAAGGTCCGGCACTGGGAATCGAACCCGAGCCTCCCGCACGACAGACTGGCGCCTTACCAACTGGGCTAACCAGGCGGCGGTATGTTCTGCCATATTATTCTAGTACTTACCGCCTTTGACAGGGTTTTCTGTTTCCAAGATGTATTTGATAATTTCGGAACCACCGTCGTAATCTGGAGGATCTACAGTGAGAAAGCAATTGCTCTTACTGCCATCTTTAATACGGTTGGAGCAGTTAGTGGCGTGTGCACTTTAAAGCATTGGGCGCTTAAGCGAGTTAAAGTAAAAATGTCAATATTAAGAACAAAAACTTTAATGAATCGAGGATTCGATTTTCAAGAATACCGTTACTGAAACCGGCATTTTTAACCATTAAGTTTATTTGAAAGAAAAAAGGTACTTTAGCTAATCCAATGAAGTACAGTCGAGGGTTCGAAAGTTTTGTTTTTAAACATTTATTGTATAATCATATAAAACAGCTCTTGAGTTTTGAACGGTTTGACATCGCACCTCAATCCAAATAGGAATTCCATCCATATATAACAAGACTGCTATATAAATACATATCGTTGGTAGATTACATCTTTAAACAGAAGGCCAAGCGTTAAGCAAAGAACACTAGAGTGTACAATTTCGTGAACAAGAAAGGAAACTCTCAAGTTGAATTAACCATTCCTTGATTAAATAATTGAAAAGTTAGTAAGCTTTACTTGCCAGTTCGAATCTTTGCACTATAAAGAGCTACTATTTTGTTATCTGTCCAGCCAATTAAACCGCTGTTAAACTTACCCCACTGCACGTGAATCGAGGTCGGTTGAGGTTTGACGAATCGCGACATTGCAGGAGCCTTGGCCTTCCCAGGGGCCACTGGGACCGTGCGCACCTTGGCGATCTTCGACCACTGCAATAAAACAGATAAAGCGCTTAGTTCGAAGTCTGGTGACCAGTCGGACGAGAGGTTATCCAGCCGCTTTATAAGAATGGGAATATTGAGGTGCGTTTACCATCGATTACTCTTTTTCAAATAAGCCAAATGGCGTGCTGCCGAATTCCCCCAATTAAAACCTATACTTTTCCTGTTACCAGTTGAGAAGAATTTTCCTTTTGATCTTCAATTTCAATTTTCTCGTTACAAGATGACTTATGCTGTAAGAGGAGAAAAACTTTCTCACTAATTGTAGCAAGGTACTAAAACAACAACCAATGTACGCAGGTGTTCTTTAGCATCTCATGCTGAACAGAGGATAAATATCTCTCTTTCATTTAAAACTACACTAAGAAATGATTCTGAACTCTTTTTGTAAAGGACTCCAAAGTAGAGTACTCGCTGCAAGTTCAATCAGACCAGCATAACAAAAACACCAGGATGAAGCTTGGGTCGTACGAGTCTGTGATCACTGTGATCAGCAGTATAATCAACTTTCTCACATGTCCCATGGCTGTAAAACAGCAGAAACACTCACATCGCTAACTCCTCCTTCACTAGCACAGGCGACCCGCAGTCTGTACCAGTGGCCTGGCGATAATCCTTCCACCGTCCTCTCCAGTTCCATGCCGGTGTACAGCTCAACAAATGGGCCACCTGTGGTAGAACGTTTAAATATGTTCAGTTATTACGAGGAGAGCAAGTATGACAGAAGAAATAGTAACGAAAAACATGTTAATAGTAACACTAACAGTACTAAAACAATACTTGCACCGCGTGCATTACTCAAACAGGCTTAAGTAAACTCTATGCTTATTCTATTTTAGTTCAATTTAAAATTTCAAAACATATGATGGGGATAAAAACAATGCTAAAAAGTAAGTATAGCCGACTTGATGCTCTAAGCCTATCGAAGAGTAAGGTTTCTAATGTTTCTAGCTTGAAACATATGGCACTTGTTCGGAATGGACTGTAAATCAAACGAAAGCGTCAAATTGGTTGTTCGATAGTTACAAAGATGATAGTTCAAAGAGAGATCGGCGAAGATCGGCGAAGGTGCCAAGCCACCTTCGCAGGCTTTAGCACTACTAACAAACCGCTGGCAGCCCTCTCAGCACTAGAGTAATCTAAATGAGAGTATTCGTTCTAAGTTCTAAGTTCTAAGTTCTAAGATCACCTCACAACCATGTGAGGTACAAGACAGCTATATTTTTACTTTGCTCAAAGACTCCAAATGCAAAACTGACGACTGTCAAGCTCCACGCTTGTGAAGCTAAGACAAGCTAAACCCTTTCTCGAGTCTAAGTGGCTCATTAGCCCGGCGCTTATCTGGTTTCTGTAGCGGTTAAGAGGATGAGAGTCTTTGACTCCCCCAGGACAGGTCAGTAATCTATCTCAGGTTAGCTCCCGGCAGAACTGGAACTCATTCATACAGCTGAGTCGACTGGAACGAGTCAAGTCAAGTGTCTTGTTCAAGGACACAACACAGTGGTAAGAACGAGCACTAACCGCTCGGCCACTGCGCCGCCAACACTTGTGAATCGAACCACTAACAAAGATAAGAAACAAACGAACCTTCTCCGTCATCCATTTCGACTGTGTATTTTGTAATTTCCGCCCCACCATTGTCTGACGGCTGATCTGCATGTCACATGATGACAAGTTCAAAGTATTACAACATGGTAACAAGTTTCGTCATATCAGAAAATGACAATTATCATCAAATCACAAACCAAGAGTGCATGCGCGACTACCGCAGTTTCAAAACATGAAAATAATGACAAAGAAAACGATTGCACATTTAATGTCACCAGCATCATGTTACTGTATCAGAATCTTGGCTCACTACACGTGACGGTAAAGCATGCAATATATTCATGTATCAGAATCTTGGCTCACCCCACATGACGGTAAAGCATGCAATATAATCATGTATCAGAATCTTGGCTCCCCCCGTGTGACAGTAAAGCATGCAATATATTCATGTATCAGAATCTTGGCTCCCCCCGTGTGACAGTAAAGCATGCAATATGTTACTGTATCAGAATGTTGGCTTACCCCACGTGACAGTAAATGATGACGTCTTCGGCTTTCCTTGAAGAACTGGAGGCAGTGGTCGGCCTAGAAAAACAAAAACTAATACATTATAAAAAAGCAATAACTGCAGGAAATTACATGGAGTTTGTTTCAAAATTTTTACTCCTAAGTCTAAAAAGAACAAAAACAAAAACCTGGCTTTTCTGGCGCAGTGCAGAAAATTGCTACGTCGCTCCACTGACTCGATCCCTGGGAATTGGTAGCTGCGAGCTGAACATTGGGAAAACTGTTAAAATGTTTTGCCTGTAGCGGCAAGCCTAACATGTGATAATACGATAGTAAAATTTCAAGTGGCACACAATCCAAGCACTTAAATTTTTCAATGATATAAAAGTAGGAAAAAAGAACATTGCATGAGTAAATTTTGCGAGTGTTCAACATCAAAGTTTGAAAAACTGCACGGAGCCCGCACAATTCAAGCACTTACTTTCATTTTTCAATAATACCAAAAATGGGAAAAAAATGTACGAGTAAATTCTAGAGAGACAAAAAGACTACTCACTCAGTACTTAGCAAGTTGGAAAAGACCCTGATTATAATAATCTTATCAGCAATGGTCCCCCCTCCCCCCAAGTTAAGCTGTAACACTTTTTAACTTAACCACTACTAATTTACAGAACATACTTAACAATGTGAATTATATATTGTCGGAACGAAGTGAAGTTTTTCATAATTCAGTGACTACATTGATGGAACCATGCTAAAAGCTTACTCTGAATTTGTAGGAAGCATTTCTCCGCAGCTTTTCAACTCTGAACCTCTTCTCGAGTCCTCTGTAAGCCACACGGAAGCCATAACCCTGAAGAACAAGTCAAGAGGGCACGGTTAAACTGGCGTGAACACAGTGAGCAACATCACTGGAGATGAACAAACAACTTAGAAGATTTATAATTACTGTGTTAAGCAACTTTCGCAGGTTCTAACCTGAAGTGTGGAACTTGTGGCGCTGAACTATCAGGCTTTGAGGATTTGAAATTCAGTTTTAACAGTAAGACTACGGGGTAGAGTTTTTATCATCAGATTCATTGTAAACGCCAACAAGCAGTCTACGACGTAGATATAACGGCCACTTCCTTTAGTCCGCTGGTCGAATGGCCTTACACTCTCTTATCAAAAAAAACTTCGTTAATACGGTCATCCCGTTACTACGGCCAATTTCTTCTGGCCCGTATGTGACCGAAGTTCCATTGTAGCATCGAGTTTAAACTCATTAAATTGAGAGTTTCAAGAAGTCATAATTGTTTTTTTTCTTTAATACCATTGACAGTTTTGCTTCTCGCCGGCTACACGTCGCTCAACAGACAGTGAGTAGGTTAGCCAATCAGGCTACAGCGTTCATGATGGTATACTAGTCGGTCTCTACTAACACATATTAACCGGTAGCGAGGGCTTTACTGGGAAATCTCAGACCGAAAGTTTGACGTGCGGACCGAGCGTAACGACATGCATACCACAAGACCGAGGTCTGAGATTTTCCAATAAAGACCGAGAAAATTCTATACGGTTTTTTCTAATAAGTTACAAACTTCAAAAACAGAAAACAAAACATAACAGAATTGTTAAAAACAGTTTGTAATGGCCATGGCTGTTACAATGTAGGTCTGCCAGTCCTCCTCAACAGCCAATCACATTACAGTCCATTTTGACTGGCTATAATAAAAGTAGATATTTTCAACATTTGTCAGCTAATGGCTCGTGACTTTTAGTTTTGCGGCTGTGACACTGAGGGTGTTGTTTGACCTACTCTACAGAACACTCGAAAACATTTTAAAATGCTGCCATAATAAACCTGTATGCAATAAAACGATTATCCTGAAGCCCAACGCAAAGCAACATACAAACTGCAGGCGTTACATACCGTTGATTCATCTTCCATATGCAGCTCGTATTCTGTAATTTCCGCTGTAGTCAAAAATTTAGAGAAATTAAGCTATAGTATTTTGTTAATTTTCGTACAGAGTAGGTTATTGCGATTTTTATGATATCATTTTTAAGTCTTAACATATAGCACGAATTTTCACAAAGGGAGACAAAGATTCCAAAAGGGATTTATCTTACAAAAATATTGTTTAAAAACGTTCATATGTGATTATAACGTCTATTTCTTAACAAAGTTCGTTTACTGAAGATGAAAAGCAGAGTTCTCCTAAACTAGTAATAGGAAAAGTATGAGTTCTTGTTGGGAGAATTTATTTAGCAGTACATCATTTGACGTAATAGGACTGCAAGTGTTAAAGTTAGTCAAAATACACAGTAGTTTCTCAGGCAAAAACCCAGTGCAGACACCATCAAGCCAGTTTATCAGCACCCTCTCTCTTAAAAACAGAGAATAGGAATTCATCAGAATTTATAATTGGGAGTCTACTGACATGACATTTTTTTGTTTTAACCAAAAGAGGTGTTAGCCAAAATTACCTTTGACCAGGCAATGAAATAAGTTTCTTATTACCAACAAATAAGAGCAAAAATTTTAATTTAAGAGCGCTAACCTCCATTGCATTCTGGTTGACTCCAAGACAGGCTAAGATAGTTCACGCCTGACCGATCAAGCTGTGGGGGATCTGGTGACGACGGTACACCTGCACTTGTGAAACACTTGAACTCTTTGCTGAACTCACTGTGCAAACAATTTAAAACATTCACAGTTAGTTATTAGTCAAAGAATAAAAACTGCTAAACATACAGTATTCAAAATGGATACACATTTACACTCACACACTTTCAGGTAGTCTTTTGATACCTCTTTAACCTATTGAACAAATTTGAGTTTGAGTTTCTTATGAACTTCATTTTCTAAAACTTTCAAACATACTTAAAAAAGTGTCATAATTGCTTTGCTTATAAAGTGATGATGACCACCGTGTCAAAAACGTTTTAGAAAAAACCTTTTAAAAAAATTTTTGCCTTTCATTTTTTAAACATACTTAAAAAAATTGAATAGAAGTGAAACCTTAGCAAAATTTTTATAGATTATCATTGATTTATTAAGAAGATGCTCAAAACGCCACGGCAATGATTTCAGTTTGTATCTACAATATCTCATTATACCCACCCCTTTTCAACAAAATAATTCAACAGGGTTCGTACACCTTCAGAACTTAAAAAATCCAGGGTTTTCAAGGGCTATTTCTTTATTTTTTACAGGACTTTTCCAGAACTTTTTAAACCCCAAATGAAAATATTAATGTTCAAAATCACCTGTTTAAACAAGGCTTTAGTAATAAATGTCATAAAAATTTGTATTTGTTGGACTTAATATAACAACAACATGCAAAAATTAAGTTTTAAGTTTTAGTTGTTACTTGAAACACAAACAATGCATCATTTGGGAAATCTAGTTTTTTTCAGGAAGATTCTATGAAATTTTCCAGGGCTTAATGAAAAATTTCCAGGGCTTTTCCAGTTGTTTCCAGGGATTTCCAGGGCTTCAAAAATTTTCCAGGGTTTTCCAGGATTTCCAGGGCCCAAACAAACCCTGATTCAAGAGTTGTAACAATAATATTAACTAACAATAACAAGATCTCAATACAAACCTGGCACCAATGCCATTTACTGCTTTCAATCTAAACACGCATGGTGTGCCTGGAGCCAATTTGTGGGGCACCTTGCACTGCCTCTGAAGACCACAGTAAACTTCACTGAACTTTCTGCCACCTTTTCCTTCATCCCACTCCAACTTGTACTCTATGATAGGTGAGCCATTTTCACATGGTGCCTGTAGTATGGTCAGGAAAGTTAGTCAGAATATTTTTCCTTTCAAATATACCATGTAAATGGTTTGGTGGACTATAGCTAGTCTTCAAGTTAAAGTCCCTATTAAGCTTATTTTTTTAAGTTCCAGATGAAAAGTAGAACCCTTTAATAATAGTATTTTTCAAATATAAAACCTTTTCTGGCCATTCCCGTTACATTTTTTAGACTCAAAGCGTGCAATGATGACATAGCAGGAGGCATGAAGCAGAGACAAACTTTTTTATCTCAAAAAACTCAGTTCTGGCTACAATAGTCACATTGGTATAACTTTAATCAATGAATTACTCCCTTGAAAAAGTTTGAAATAATAATTTTATGACATTTCTTCACAAAAATGAAATTTTTTAAACAAAAACCACATAACTCACTGCTGCTACGTCACAGGTTACCAGTCCCAGCCTTGCTCGGTCAAAACTAAGGTTCCAATCTTTTTTTAATAAAAAGCCTACTTAGAATTGGAAATTTTCTTTGGTTATTCCAGTTTTGAGTTCACAGATGACAACCATTTTAATCTAAAGTAAAAAATAAGCTTGATAGGGACTTAAAGATTATTTTGAAAATATACCTTAGTATTAGCGCTTCCAGCTCTTAACGTGCAACAAATAACATGTTTAATTATATGACCCTTTAAGCCCCAAGCATGACAAATGATTATTTACCAGAAGCAATTTGGTAGCCATGCAGAGCACAAGTTTTAGTAGTCAGTGATATATATTTTCAATGTGTAATATGAAAAACAGTCACAAAGCTAGCAGGATACAATTCTAAAAATCTAGTAGCCTGGCATTCCTTTTTGGGTAACACCACTGACCACCAATATAGGTATTAAGTTAAGTTCCTGGCTGACTTCTTGGTTAAATACTTACAGCCCATTTGAGTTGGAAGTTTGTTTTGGTCTTGTTGGCAAGGTGAGGAGGGCCTGGTGCTGACGGTGCAGCACACAGAGTCTGGGCACTAGCCTCAGGTGAGAAGATACCCATGACACCATCTTTGATGGCACGGAGCCTGCAGGAGGATTGGAGAAAAACATCATTTTTAAACATCTTGTCATTTACTTTTCTTAAATTGCATGGCAATCCAACTCGTTACAGCCTTACACTAACATTGGAATTACATCAATTTTTGAAAATAAAAGATTGTTATAAAAGTATAGTAAAAGTTCTTGGCCTTTGGTTTTTTCTTCAGTCAAGTTCAAAATTTTTGTTAATGGCCCTATAATGTAATATACAAACATACAACTCTAAATAATTATACATCTATCTTCTGTGCCTCTGTTGTTGAGAGTTTAAGAGTAGATGCAAACTAGTTTATTGGAGGTAATGATCTAGAGGGAAAATGGTTGATTTGTTACACTATGTCAACAAAATACATTGGAAACAGTTCAATAACCAATTCATCTGCAAGTGACTATAAAATTATATTGAAAATTAAAGGAGGCGAAGCTTTGTACTAATTGGTAAGATCTTGAAAATGTCAGAATGCTAATTAATTCTGATGATGTTGAGCTTGAATAAAATTATACACCATGAATGGTTAAATAATTATATTATTATGTTAAAAAATAATTATACAAAGGGATTTTGCCTGGTACAGGATTAGAAATGCCAAATAAAATTAAACTCATTTATTTTATGGTCTAATTAAACATGCTGTTAAACTAGCTAAAATTGCTTCATATCTACTGTGACCATGCAGTGGCTCCTCTGGTCCTGCATACTCTTGTCTACTGTTTAATGCATCTAAAACAAACTTCTCCATCACATTAGTATTAACAACACTGCTAATAGTGATGGCCATACATTATTATAGTAAATGCAGATATTATCCCACTTACCTGAGCTTATATGAAGTACCAGCTTTTAGTTCAGTAAGCTTAAACTCTTTCTGGGGACCACTGAAGATGCAAAGGCAAAAGCTTCAGTGATGACAAAAATACCATACAAATTAATGTAAATCTATTGTAATAATAATGCCAGTGTTCTCTGTTATCCAAACCACAGCAAGAAGCACAAGAGACACATGTACACTCTGGTGTATTCAGCTGATCATGAGTTCTGATTGGCTCAAAGGTTTTGTTGCTAAGAGTATGTCATGCATGGTTAGTTCATTTTGCGCGATTGCTTGGGTTATGGGAACAATTGAATAACTTAAACTCAAACCATCTCTATGGAGTGAAAGTGGTAATTAAGTTAAAGCTTTAAAGCGTCATATCTTTACTAGACAGGTTTGAGAGTTGGCATAGCAGTTTCGACAACAATGGACTTGACTGAACTACCCTACTAGCTGGTATTTCAATGATGGGGGCAGGGGGAGGGGTCCGATAGAGTTTCATAATTCAAAATCCCTATTTTTAACATAACAAGTAAACTGCGCTTATACATATGTTAATGTTAATTTCAGATGAAGAAAAATATCATATACTCCAAAAAACTCAAGTGTTTTTTCGTGACATAAAAAAATCCTGGTGTCTTCTTTAAACCCAAAAAAGTCTATGTTTGAACATTTCAGAACACATGCAGGTACCACTTAATAATGACTCCAAGGAGTGCTGTTAGTATACCCACCTATATACAGTATTAAAATTGGCATTTTTCGATGAGATTTGCAACTCAAAGTTGCAATCTGAAATGTGACCATTATTGCTCACTAGAGCATCCCAGGAAACCTTGACACTTGTACAAGCGAGTACTTCAACCTGTAAACATGTTCAACAAAGAAACCTTGGGTCAGACAATACCACCATGGATGATTATTTACCCTTTGGTGTTCATCCTAAAAGGAAATCCGGAGGATCAGCATAATATGTTTACAAAAGATATAAAAAAACTATACATGTTCAATACATATTAATTATACATATTTATTTGACTAAGTGCCCAGTGCGCTCATATTAAAATGTCTGGACATTTTAAGGAAGCACTTATACCTAATCATTCAATGCAAGAGGGGTGCTTATTGAGAGAGAGAATTCGTTGAACTTTTACCATTTTTAGTCTCAAAAATATTAATATCTTCAGCAGATTTATTGTTATACCTTTGACAACACAACAGAGTCCAACATGATGATACTGTCCAATAACATTTCCTGAAATCAGTCTAATCTATCTAGATAAACCAGTTATTACCATATATAGTTCTAACAATTTCCAATAATTTCACAGTGACTCTAGTACTTTTTGGCAGGGGAATATTGATTGGGGGGGAGGTTATTTCCCCCATATCAATAATCTATATATGGTAATATTTAGTTATTACCATATATAGTTCTAACAATTTCCAATAATTTTGCAGTGACTCTAGTACTTTTTGGCAGGGAATATTGATTGGGGGGGAGGTTATTTAAAAAAAATTTAATTTCTGGTCTCAAACAGTTTTCATTATGGACAAATGATTCTGCCTCATTACATATAGTTGCCTGAACAACTGAGCATGAGGTTTGTCCAGGAAAATATTTTTCACACTACAGATCTAGATCGAGTGTAATGAAGCAAACATTTCCCTGGACAGACCAAGCAAACAAGGCTATTAAGATATTTGTTACATGTCATCAGTTTCAGATCAAAAAAACAGAAGAAAGGATTATCTCTGCAAGCTCACATTAGTGAGAAATCATTGGATAATAACTTCCTGGTCCTGTATCACTGTATGGGAAGTTGTTGGACAGATTTCAGCCAATATTTAGCTTCGGTTATTGGTCCTACAAATTTGACTTGCACGGTATTGAAAACATACAACTTTTGTTTTTGAAAAAAGGTTCAATACAGTATCACAACTTGTTGTCAAAAGATAACATCAGTTCTAGAAGTGAGTGTTTTGTCTGTAACTATTGCTGAACTCTTCCCTTACCTCTGGTGCTTTGTGGAGCTTAAGGTCTTCAGCTTTGAGTTTTTCTAAAAATTCAGGTATGAAAAACATTGACAATGAAAAGAAGTGACTAGCCAAGTCAACGATATAACATTCTATCAGTCTCGCCAGTTAAGCACAACAATCAAAGAAAATGGCAACACCCTTGTTACACCTTATAAATCTAAGCACAGTTTGTTCAAGAATAAATAACAGCTGACTGACTTGACACACAGCTGTTGCATATGAAGGAGAATGTTCCTTAAAAGTTAGACTAGTCAGCTGTGAATAATGATGCACTTAAAACGTAGTTAATTAATTTACAACCTATAAATTTTTCTTGTGTACCAGAGCCACCTTGTAAATTTTTACTTTCACTTTTTTTGTCTGCACATTATTATTCTTATAAAAAAGATCAAAAAACAGTCTAAAGCATCAGAAGCAAAAAGATAATTTAAGGAAAGTTGGTGTTGTTACAAGCAAATAAAACAAAAGAAAAATGGGTCAACCAAACAGTGACTTCTAAAGGTTAGACCAACTGCTCATTGACTCTTTCAGTGGAAAGCCGTGTGATGAAAGATGATGGCAGCGCAAAAATTTCAATACTCTGTACGTATACACTGGTATGAAGGGGTAACAGATGGTAAATCCAAGACCGCCAAGATTCAGAGACAATTTGTTTTAAAATCTGAGCCCAGACTTTAGAAAGCAATGAATAATCTGAGGCAAGGGCACTATGATACAAGAAATCTTGGAATGTGACTCAAAATACCGAGAAACAAAACAAATTTCAAGCAAAAGAGAGATTTTCAGCTCTGCTGGAACTGCAGTTAATATGGAAAAAATGAGATTGCAAAACAAAGAAAATTTCAATATCGAAGTCTAATAAGACACAACAAAGAAAATGATGAAGTTTTGGCAAAAAAACCATTTAAATTAATTGCCAGGATAATTTTCTATGGGCCAGTTGACCATTCACTACTCCTGACAGTTAGTGTGTGTAGAAGATGGCAGTATAAAAATTTCAATACTCTACATGGCTGGGAACTGAAGCAGGGGTCTTACGCTCAGCAGAGATTTACCCAAAAGAACTCAACTAAAAACAGTCCCCAAGAAATACTAAGGATATTTTACCCCAACCAAGGTTATTTTGCCAAGCTATGGTCACTTTGTCCCACATATATATTGCTGTAATAATTAAACACTGTTTCAAACCATCTCTAACTGATTTTTGAGTTTTATCTCAAACAGGAAAGGCATTAAACAGGCAACAGCATAAAGTTTCATGTCGCAAAGCCAACAATGCAAGATTGCAGCTATTGGCAGTTAACTGTGCAAACAGCAAGAATATTGGATATCAACCCAACAGATTATTTGAAATCTAATTAATCTCTCTTAAATTTTGGCTGGATGAGGCGAATGGAGTGAAACAACTATGACCATTAAAATGATTATAAAATAAATTCTTATCAGTAAAACAGTACTCTGATTGCAGAGGACTATTTTCTAAATCTGGGTTGAGAACATAAAGCCATCATGATCAGCTGCTATCATTTTATAAAAGCTTTTGAAGATATTTTTAGTGTTTCCATACTCTGCTGGAAAAATGCAGGATTGTTGCAAATTGGGAGAACATGAGAAAAGGGTTGGATCACGAGCTGAAAGCGAGTGACTCAAAATCCAGAACCTGTGGTTTCTACCAGAGTATGAAAGCACAGAAAATATCTTCTAAGAGCTTAATTATAAACTTCACAACCACACATACCTAAAGTTTTTGCTTAGACCAAATATATTTGCTCAGTCTCCAACTTTACTCAAAAATATTGACTGATACTCAATCTAAAATTGTTTGGGATTGTACATTCTTAGAAAGGTATCGGATATTGTACATTGACAATAAAACATCATACAGTATTTATAAGGAAATCCATGTCAGTGCTATGCTTCAATATCATCAATACAATAAATTATAAACATTGTTTTGATATTTATCCCTTAAGAAACATATATTACTATAACTTTTGTTTTATGGTTGATTATAGCTCCTCCAAGCTAGCCTAAAATAAATCTTTGGTTTTATAATTAGACCTAATTCTTGTAACTGTAGTTAAATAAAAAACAAAATTTAAAACACCAAAATTTATTTAAATCTGCATTTTGCAGTTAAATATTAATATTAATTATGACATACCACTGAACAATCTATAGAAATTATTTTTCATGAGAAGCTACTGCAATTTTGATGCTGCAATTTGGTGACAGTTGAAATAATTATACATACAGCAGCATCAAAAATATAGTATTGTGGTTTCTCATATCAATTTTTATTGCACTTTGCAAATTTTTCTGTTTTTTTTATATTAGTTTTAATTTTTGTTTCACCTCATTTACAAAGAACACAGACAAAAATTACACCGAGACATAATTAATGGGTGTTTAATCAAGAAGTTAAGGTATAATATTAATTACACAAAAACCAACATCACATACTGTTTATATTGCTCTAATTCATAGATCCCTGACTCATTTATCAAACAATCAAAATGCTATTCTTGATTATGTGACTCAATATCTCTATATGTCATTCATCATTTGTTTTAATAACAAAAGGTTTAATTTATAAGTAAATTATGACTTGATCAGTTTTAGCTAAGAACTGTGCATGAATCGAAACTGTTAGACCCTAATATCATCGGTGTCAACTCATCCACACTAAATATATATTATGTACATATTATGTTAATTGTTATAAACAAAGATTAGATCCACTGTACCACTTTATAACTATCAATTAGGAGATTAGAGTGTTTTGCCAGCTAAAGATATGTGCAGCAGTGTTCAGGTACTGTTTGGTACATCTGTTATTAAAGTTTTCGTTTAGCAGCATTGTACATGAACATAAAAATACATGATTAAAAGCAATATATTCTCCTTAAGATGTAAAATGTAAATTATTATCATAAAAACTATGCTTTTCTGCTCTACGGCATCATCAAAGATACATATACCTCCATGTGGAAGATCAGGAACGACAAATTTTATGAAATTGCATTTTTTTTGTTATAAATTCAACTCATCCGCATTGCCTCCAGCAATATATTTTCAGTGGCAACAAGCTCTTTTCAGGTACAACTAAAACTTTATTACATACTTCCCATTTTACAGACCCTTCTCTTGTTTTCGTTTTCCCTGTGGCTTCAGATTTGGCCTTTTTGGTGTGTTTCATTTCATTACCTTAGCTCGATGCTTAGTTTCTTAGTGTAAATGTACAAAGGTGCTAATTGGCTTCTGAGATGGAACTTTAAATTGAAAATTAGATTTTGAAAAACAAAGGCAGCAAAAGAATTAGATTAGGGTAAACTGATAAAGGAAATTTAATAAGTTTTCAGAAAAATTAATGTATACTTTAGTGGGAATTAGATAAAAACCTAGCGTGCTATAAGCGAAAAGGTGAAGGTAGCAAAAAGGTGCATCTAATACCTTTATGTAAATAAAAAAAGCTAAACCCTTTCTTGAGACTAGTTAAGAGGCCATTATGAAATGATCAGTATTTATTGGGAGTACCCGAGGGAAAAAATCTGATATTTTACACCATACTTTTTTTAGCCCTGTCTCAATTGCTTTCAAAAAAATTCATACTCCATTGTTCCTTGACATTTAGTAAATTTTTTTTAGCTTTTTTTAAATAATATTTTATAAATAAAACATAAATCCCCATAAGGCCACATTTTTTTTATTCTGAGTGTTACCGGATCACTTTACTAAAATTTTAAGTTAGGGGGAAAAATAAAATAAAAAACATATATTCATATAAATCCACCCCTGTTCACCTCCTCGCTACTGGGGCAGAATTGTATAATAAGGAAGGTGGGGAATTGGGATGTATTATGAACCAACAAAAAATACACAAAAAATCAACCAAAACCAAAAAAATGCAGTTCATTTTGTTAGAAATGTTAGATATATAACCGTATAAAAAACAAACCTTAAAGTTTGCACTTCCCAATTTTTCAAATCTGAAAAATATGGATTGTTTTTTTTTGCCAAAACCAATAACTAAATAAAAGACAAAACACAAACCGCAAAGGACACCAAAACTGTGATCCAAAAAAAAAACCGCTCCAAAAATGGCTAAAACCACAAATTAATTGAAATCCCCTTTCTTTTAATAGTCTAGATATCAATTCATCTTTAGATAGATACATAATAATTAT
The DNA here is from genome assembly GCA_026413305.1 of Hydrozoanthus tunicans. NCBI lineage: Eukaryota > Metazoa > Cnidaria > Anthozoa > Zoantharia > Hydrozoanthidae > Hydrozoanthus > Hydrozoanthus tunicans. The sequence continues at coordinate 17,626 of JAOBAT010093193.1, read as the reverse complement.
ATGGATTAATTAATTATACCAAGCATTGACCTTTCTACCATGTCCCCCACTAAGAGCTTAAAGTTTCTAATCAGCCCTCTTCCCATAAGCCCCTCTTTATCCCACTCTATGATCTGCTTAATGGAAATATAACAAGAATGAACTAAACCACTATAAATTCATAGCTTCCCCATGCTTAGTAGATAAAAACATCTTTTTTTAAAAATATTATGTACACTGATTTTACAGTAAAAAATATTCTTGTGCACACAGTACAAGCTCCATATAATATCAGCTATAATGCTTTTTGAGGTTTTAGAACAAAAAATTGTTTTTCTCCCTTTCACTGCAGCTTGTTACAGTAACTTCAACCTTGTCCCCAGCACCTCATTGGCAGTACAACTGCTATTATATAATTCTAGTTAATAAATGTTAGATAACATAAACAAATGATCAGTTGGCCTCAAGAAAAGAATGTGCTTGCTTAGAAAATGTTGGTAACATGTTTCCTTCCTCCAGTATACTGTGCTGTAATTTTTTTAGACCAAATGGATTGAATAAAGTTATGATTACAATCTTTGGGCATCTGATAATAGTTACAGCAGAATTTTTTTCAAATAAAAAAATTAAAACTTTTTTTTCCCAAAAATAAATGGTTATCTCATTGCACTCATAAATTGTTTTTAAAAAACAGTAAGCAAAGGTATTTTCAAGTTATATAATTAAGAAGTAATAGCTATTCCAATGTACATGAAACATTAACCACACAATATGCAGATGTACATCTAAAATGTCACAATACAATATCCATTCAATTTTTTAACCTGCAGCAACTAGCCTGGAATTTCTTAGTAATAAACAGAGCAATTTTTTGGTATATTGCTGATTGCTGATGTGTACACACAAGAACACTGACCAGTTCACATCAGACAAAAAACAAACAATTAGACTTATTCAATCACAAGAACAAAATCAACCAGACAGAATCCATTGTTTGCTAAACTTAATGTACCATTAGTTCTGTAGTCTCAACAAGACAAACGAAAATGAATAAATGATTGATTACATTCACAGGGAAAACCTGCAATGACATTTTTGACGGTGTAGGACGTAGCAGACCCTTTTTTAAGATGTTGCCATCAGAAACACCATTACTGTGCATCGCAAGGAAGCTGGCGACAAGTGCCGTTTTTACTGAGCAAAAAAGGTAGGGCTTCTTTCTCGCGGTGATGGTTAGCGGAATTGAAGAACTTATCTTTTAGCTTTGAACTTTGTTCGGAAGAGCTATAAAAGTCTTCGTCTCTGCTATATTGTTGACGCGAACATTTAAACCCACTGATATTTTTCTCTCCCTCCCGGCCATTGCTGATGTCTTTTGACCAATTCAGCTTAATTTATTTTGTTCACGGTGAAGGACATAATGAATATTTTTTTCACGCTAATTACTAATTTAAAATCATGAGACATGGGAAAACTTGAAACAAAACCACGTGTGTGATCTCAAAAGTTTGTTCGACTGCTCCAAGGCTCAGTAAGGCTGTGTATCTTGTAAAGAATTGAGCACGAAACAAGATTAATACAGCAGACAGGAAGTAAGGGCATTGATGCGGGATAAAAAAGACGATTTATGATCTTTCATTCATCGAACACATCCGGTCGATAAATGTTCGCGATACAAGCTGCAGTTTAATACACGTGTCCTTTAGACTGGAATATACTAAAATTATTATCCAAGTTAACCATGAAATACATTATTTGTCAAGATTTGTCTGGTTTTAAACTGAAAAAATATGTAACTCCCCCGCAAAGGAATTGTAAGACAAAACTAGTAACAAACTTTACCTTTTTTGAGTTTTGCTTGTATGTCTTCATCGCTACTGATTTGTCCGTTTGTAGTCGACCGCAATTCTTTTAAACCTTGAACTGGAATTTGTAGAATTTGATGGCAGTGTCCATTACAGTTTTCGTCATCTTTGCTACTTGCTTTCCGTTCTCTTAATTTTCTCTGTAATTTCTCGCGTCTCTTGTCCAATCGCTCGTCACCAGTCGTCGAAAACTCAACTTCGTTTTGTCCTTCATCTACGCAACTACAGTGAGTACAACACTGTCCGTCTGATGTAGATAAAACCGATGATTCATCAACCTCAGAGTATGATCCATTCTCAGATTTAAACATGACAGTTTGCCCAAAAACTGGATCTACAAGCTGGATAATCGACGGTAAGTCTTCGCCATCATGAAAGTTTATACATACGGTTTGTAAAGGTGATATCCGTAACTCAACTTGATTTCCCGCCGTCTCATTCTCTGAATTTCGCTTACTTACTTCTGAAGACATGGTTCAACGCTTTAAGGCTGACAAAGCGGTCAAATACCACAGCTGAATTCTGAACCCAAAAACCGCGACCGAGCTTTCGAACCTGAATTTTCTCGTCGATCGACAAATTACCAAATTTTTGTTTAAGACAACAGCGGCACTTCAAAATTCCATTTGATACATAAATTTAGTTGCCGGGATTCCGGACGGCGGTCTCCAAGGTTCCACGCAATTATGAAAATTTCCTATCGATACAAAGTTGTGTAAACTGATCTCCCTCGTCTCCACCAAATGATTTGAGTTCGCCTTCTTCCACGTCGTCTTTTTGTTTTCCCGTGGAAAGCGAGTCCGCTGACCGCAGAACAGGTCAACAGCGTAGAAATACAACACCTGTCATGTCAACGGGGCCGGCAAGTTGTATTTTTGCCTATTTTTGTTAGTTTCGAAAGCGGAAAACATTAATACTAACTTCCAATAAATTTATCATAACCATACATTTAAAAAAAACATCACATCCGCAATTCTTGAAGCGACGAATCGTTGGAAAGTCGAAAAATAAGAAAGATCTTGATTGATTAAGTATCTGTTCTTCTTAAGAATCATTGTCGGTCAGATCGCTTTAGTCATATATAGACATGTATGCACCGATTTTTTTTCTGCGCAAGCACAGAACTGAGGTAGAATTAAACACTGAAGCATGCGCCGCCACTCCTTTATCCTTGATCTTATTCCACTATAAACAGCTCAGAAGTAATTTTGTCACCGGCTAGATTATTCTGTATACGTTGCAAAAATTCAATAATCAATATTGTCAATTGAGAAAGGGGAAAATGAAACAGGGTCTAATTTTAGTTAACCATGTGCCGAATTATAAACAGCATAAAACGGGAATACCCTTTGATTGCTTAACAGGTTTTGTCTGATTTTGAAATCATTCACTAGTTCTTCTATTGGGTTGCGAGTGCAATATCTACAACGTAATCCGCAACTATTCTTGTTTTCTTTCTAATTACCTTCTTAAACATTTTTCGGTTCGGCTTCAAATGTATGCGTGGGCACCAATTCGCAACATTTTCGTCATAATCCGGCAATCATTTCTCTTTGATAAAGTTCTTAGACTCAGTTGCCGAGTTTTAGTGTTCCGCTTACTTTTGAAAAATTTTGGCAACAAGTATTGGTCATGAATACCTTGTTTTTGGTACATGCTTGTTTCCATTTTTAGATTTTTTGAACGAAGAGACTGAAAAGACTTGAAAACTTGAAATTTCTTTGCTTTGAATACCTTTTGATAGGGTTATTATGTCTTGATATCTTGTTTTGCTACAAAAAACTAATAAAATTGCCGATTGAAACATCTCGTTCCAATTTCATCCTTGACCTTAGTTTTTAGGCCATCGTTCCATCCCCAGTACAAAAGGTCATTTTCTAAAAGATTTGCCTCGTGTCGCCGATGCCGACCCTCTGTAACCAAATGACGTAAGTGCTTGCCGCCTAGTTTAGAAACTGAGTGTGTTTATCAGATGCTAGAATACTAATAAATAAAAGTTTCTTCTCTTAGCTTAAAAGTTGTAGAGTATTACATCACAATTGCGTTTTCTATCGTATCATTTTAGTTATATTGCCCATTCATCGTTACTTACTGACTAAGGTTTCCAAAATATGTCCTCTTCTACATCGCCACATAAACAACAAGTGGCCAATTTCGATTAGAAGAACGGCTATTATTTACGAAAATCACTGAGTGAATTGACTTCCGCGTCTGTGGGTCGCGCTAGAAACAGCAAAACGATGACGTGTTCTGTTTGACTTTCGTAATTTTCCCAATTCAAAGATAATTGGAGTCCCGCTGAATCGATCCAAACTTCATTGCAACCGGTTTAACATGCACGAATTCGACGTGTGGCAAAGTAACTCGGATTGATTTTCTTTTAGACGCAAAAACACTAGTATAAAACTGGTTCCAAGCCACACGGTCAATGCTAAGAGTAGAGAATTAGTCACTAATCTGACTCTGGTCGTGCCGCAGTTCTATTCCGGGTCCTTAGGTTGCCTTAAATCGCACTAGGTCGCAGTTATTTTCGCCCCATTTTCCCTTAAATTGCCTCAAGTTGCCTAAAGTTGCCTGAGTCGCACTAACTCGCGGCCATTTAAGCCAGAACCCGGAGTAAGCCTGTGATAAGAAGTTAAAGCATGCTGGAAGATCGTTTGAGGTTAGTTACACAAATAACTATCGCTAAACACGTAGAAGCTAAATATAGGAATTTAGATTTACAAAATTAGATATTCTCGTAACAGGATATACCTAGATACATAGAAGGTATATTACATGGCCGCCCCGAGATCTATACGAATTTTATCTTCGAGTGTTGAAAAAATCGGCCATGTAATTTTTTTTCACATACTTGGTGAGATTCTACATGTTTCTCTCAATAGTCAACGAAGTAGACTGACAAGTTGTTTTCCACGGCGGGAAAAGTTTCATATCAATCGCACGTGTGATTGATATGGGTGGCTGATACGCTCTATATTTCACCGATCTACTATATAAATATCGAACTAAGTATGTGATAAAAATATTTATCAACACGCCGAACCGATGTGCCGGATATTATGTTATTCGGAGAGCCATAACTTAGCGTAGCTGTTTATATATTCAGGAGATTCCCGACACGTTCAGAATTTTTCAACTTCCTTAGCACTTGACTTTAAATGAACACAGTTTTTCTACATGAGGAATGAGTTTTAGGCGCTTTTGTGGTTTGGGTGGGTTCGCAATTTTGAAACAGGGGCACACAATAGATCTAGAAATATTTTGAAGATGAACAAAATTGCATTGGAGAGGGCACCAAATCCAAACTCTAACAAAACTGAAATATTGCCCTAAAATATACAAAGGAATATCAAGTCATCCAGGCGTCCTTTATTATAATTTGTCGGCTCTGAATCCACGGATTCAAGTTTTTGGTTGTTGTACAATACACGTTTTACGAATTTTATAAGAGCACGCAGGCTGCAAATGACCACAATTCAATAACAGGCTAAGAGTAATCACGACAACACTCTATCTATGGTTATTTCTAGGCTCGGGTCGAGCCGTGATGTCCTTAAATCCCACGACCAAACTCCCAGCTGGCCCCGTAGCTCAGTTGGTTAGAGCGACGTAGATCTGTTTCGTAGGTCGTGGGTTCGAATCTTTCCTTGTGTGAATTTAAGGGATTCTTTGTTAATGCTCTAGATCAGCGATACTTGGATTATACCCCGTGTCAGTGGTTTGGCCTCACTCGAATTTTCATATTGTATTCACTCATACGCCACTGAAGGACAACACACTATGATTGAAGTGTTGATCTCACAAATTTGAGAATTAGAAAATCAAACAAGGTTTACATGTAAGTTGAAGTTTGATTGGAATTCTATGAGTCATTGGTCAGGAGCGAAGGAGTCGCGTGAGATGGAGTGCGCGAAACTAGAGCATTCAGTTTTCAAAACAGCTTGTGCCGAATTGCCACACCCTAAAAATAGGGTGGGTTAAACATAATTACACAGGATTGGCACGCGACTCCTTCGCTCCTGACCAATGAATCATATAATTCCAAACTAATTTCACCTTGCAGGTAAGCCTCATTTAGTTTTCTAATTCTATTTCGTCATTGGTCGAAGTCGCTCAGAGTCACGTGAGATTTTAAAGCAGTGCGGCAATGAACTGCTACATAGTTCAAACAACCAGAAATGTTTGTTTATTGGTTTCCAATGTAACAAAAGTTCCTCTCCAAAGTTTTGACTCTTTGAGTAAACTGGCTTATCATAAAACGTCCTAAATGTACTTTCCCTGGCCCATCCAGCAGCATTCATAATAGTCTGGAGTGAAATGTTTGTTGATGAGCTTGCAGCTAAAGTGGAAGCAGCACGAATGCTATGTGCCCCATAAGATGAAATATCTATTCCAGATTGTTTAAGAAATTACTTTACCCATCTACTGACTGTATCTTTCCTAGCTGGGTTATGTGGTTTTTGGTAACTAAGCCATAATTGGTCAGCTCCATTACGAACTTCTGATGTTCGTTTGAGATAGTATTTTAAGCATTCGACAACACATAACTGACTATCATTTATATAGGGTTTGAATGTAAAGGGCTTCTGGTGTTTCCCAGGTTTAGTAGTTTTCAACAACGCAGAAATTTCAAAATAAATCTGACCATCAATCTCCTTCATACCACCGACTCTGAGGGCATGAACTGTTTGGCATCGCTGTCCAGATAATAATGTAGCCAAAGTAACACATTCAAATGTAACATTTTTTGAGCTGAGCCCCTCATTAGGCCCGAGTGTTTTTATAAAGTCAAGAACTGTGGATATGTTGCAAATGCGGTTATATCTTGGTAGAGCTGGCCTTGATTCGAACACACCCAACATGCAACGTTTCACCAAGGGGTGATTTCCAAATGTGTTTCCATTTGGTAGCAGTATTACAGTAGATAGACCACACCTTGCTGTGTTCATGGAACTGTATGCCAATCCAAGCTTATATTGTGTAACCTAAAAATCAATTCCATTCGCTACAGCAGCACAAAGGGGATTAACTTTCCTTGAAGCACAGAATAATTTCCATCTTTTAATGTAAGTTCGATACTGTTTCTGTGTTGGAGTCCTCCATGACTTGAGAATGAGTTCTGCAGCTTCTTTTGAAATCCCTTGGTCAAACAAGAGTTCCCTGACAAGTGGCAGGCAAGAAGTTGCAGCTTCTTGTGAAGTGGATGTATTTCCCGAGGCTGTGCTGGTAGGAATAGTGTTCTTGTCTCCCTAGGAAGAATTATTGGGAAGTCAACTAGCATGAACATTAGATATGGCCACCAAGTTTGGATTGGCCAGTTGGGAACTATAATTATCCCTGTTATTGTTCATTAGTTATTTTTTGTAGAACTCTTTGTATAATGCAAAATGGTGGGAATGCGTAGAAAGTATGTTCCTCCCAGGATATATGAAAAGCATTGACTGTCGTAGCTCTTGGGTCAGGTTTGTAAGCAATATAAGGTTTTAGCTGGTGATTCAGTCTGGAAGCAAACAGATCAATATTTGGTGTCACTTCCAGCTTCTGTATAACTGCACTGTAAATGGATCTGTCAAGGCACCACTCTGTTTCTTTTCGAGATAGTCTTGATTCCCTATCTGCTTTTGTGTTAGATTTTCCTGGTGTATGGGCTACAGTTCACAAAACCCTATGCAAGATAAACCACTCCCATATTTGTTGTACTAATTTATTGTTTAGGTTGGAGTGACAAGTACCCATTTAGTTTATGGTTGCTACACCGGTAGTATTATCAACCATAGGCTTAATGTGTTTTGCTGACACTTTATCAGAAAAGGACTGTAGAGCGAATTTAACAGCAAGGATCTCCAAAAAGTTGATATCATGGGTGGCCTCATCTGGGTTCCACCTCCCCCCCGTTGTCATACCATCAAGACATGTCCTCCATCCTAAGAGGGATGCATCAGTCGTCATGGTAATGTCAGGGTCGCCATGGTTTATAGGATTGTAAGACTCTGAAATTGAATCAACCCACCATTGAATGTCTGTTTTGGCTTCACTAGACAGAGTCATTGGTCTGTCAAAATTCCCTTTATTTTGTTTTAGGGCACATGTTTTATTCATTTCAAGGGCTCTGTAGTGCAGGCGCCCATACATGACTCCAGGAAAGCTGGAGGTCATAAGCCCTAACAGTCGGGCCACATCCCTGATAATTGGTAAGGTGGCCTCCACACAGGCAGTTTTTAATTTCAGGGCCCTTTCAGAAGGCAGTTTGACTGTCATATTGACTGAGTTCAAAATCTTTCTTAGGCCAAGTAAAGATGGAGGAAATATATTCCCCTGCTTCATGGGCACAGGCTACAATTGCGTGCTTATGCAACAGGTTAGAGACTTCTGTGTCAACAGATTCTGTTTGAGTCTCTGACCTGAGGTGAATCAAGTTGTTTGGTAATGCTTGTTCTTACTTCTGATTGTTCTCATCTTTTTTCTTCTGGGGGTAATTCCGGACTCGTCTGAGAATTTCTCTCTAAAAACAACTTCCCAGTATCTGTGGAGTGCAAACCTCGGTGGCTGGAACCTCTATGCCTTGAATACCTCCTATTTCCACCACCTAAAGTACTTGCGGTGTTGCTGATCTTATTCGAAGCTCGAATATGGTTGAGCTGAGTTTGTAGCTCGTCCCCAAACAACATCTTAGTGATGGGGACATGTGACGCGCACAGTGTGGCGTATTCTTTGTTTAGACAATGGCACATCGTCGGCGCTGTGATAGCTCGAACGAGATATGGCCTAAAAGCCCCATAGCGTCGGTATGCATTCCAATCAACTGCTCAAGGTCGGGAGACTTGTTTTCCCTACGGGCTTGCAACAGGTTCCGTAGCTTTTGTGCAAATATATCCAACTTTAGTGGTAGTTGATTGAAGTGACGATAGTCTTAGGTCGCGCCCTCGTGTTTGGCGATGAAGTCGTTCCCTTATTTTGGGGTTGACTTTGGGAGTGATAAATTTATCACAATTGACTGGTCGGAGATATTTCCCCGATTTCTCCTTCAATAATTCGTTGCTTAACTTATTAAGCCGGTGGTTCTCGACAATTTTCTGAAGTTTCTCCAAAATTTTCGCATCAGTCTTTTCCATTTCATTCATCGACTGAACGATCTCATCGAGCAAGGCATCTTCTTCTTCGTCGCCATCTTGAATTTTTCGGCGTTTGTTTGTTGATTGCAAAAGCTCGTCAGCATCCGACCCTGCGGAAGCGCTGAACAAATCATGAGAACTATCAACGGTCTTTCGACCTTGTTTGGCAGATTCTGCCGAGTTGGGGGTCCGTGTTTCCCGCAGAGCCGAGGAGCGATTCGCTCATAGCTTTAATCGTTTCATTCATCGCAGTGAGCAGAGACATTATCACTCGACACCGTTGAATTCTTGCTTTCTGTTGCCATGTAGTTGTCTTCCGAGGGATCCAAAGGGTCTTCTTCTCTGAGAATGTAGTTTTCTGAAGAGTTATTCGCCATAAATTTAAGCTGTAGTTAGAAGAATGAATTCGACAATTGAATACTCTTGAATCAACGCTCGGACTGAATGCTCTAGTTTCGCGCGCTCTATCTCACATGACCTCGAGCAGTGACGAAATAGAATTCTAGTTAACCCTAGAACTTAGATTGAGATGAACAAGTATGTAGGTTCAACAGAGACCAGCAAACTGATGGATAAATTTGCTGAATATTCTCAACTCTAGATTCTGGTTGCCCGTGCTGTAATCCAAACATAAACAGGGAGAGACGAACACTGAACATGACACTGATGAGTAAAAGTTATAAATCTTGACCAATGAAGCTTGATGATCGTAAATTAGAACTTGAAAAGTCCCTCAATTTTTTGGAATAAAAAAATGTGCTATTTTACCGATGTCGTTTTTATCCTCTTGGGATCATTGTGCCAATATCAAATTAACCAGAAGCGTAGTGGGCATGTTGAGAGAACTGAAGCAGAAGCGAAGATTCAAGAAAGATATCAACTGGAAATAAAGAAAGCTTTGATCGCATTTATGTGATTACAACTGCCTTTCAAAAATGACAAATAACTAATCGTTACCTTCACAATATACACCCCATAAAACTTAATCAAGTATTTGTAACCATGCATTTCATAAAACTGGGATATCAGGTTTGCTTTGATTGTTTGAACGCTTGAGAGCATTACGTCATTCTACTATACTTAGTTTTTTCGCCAGCTTTCAAAATTTTCAGGACTCTGATAGGCTTATCCTAGAATAACAGAAAAGAGGAAACCCCAATGCATTGAAAGGCTATTTTGACAGGTGTTAATTTGCTTTGCTTGGCACCGATTGGGTGACACGACATAGTAATAACAGGATGTTAAAGGCAATTGGTCCACACAGACATGCAAACTCATTCAGGCTTTAAAGACGCATAACAGTTTCAGAGAAAAGTTTTTCCTAGTTCAGTGAAGTTTGCACCGTGTGCGCACGCGAATTTCCTGGGAATGGATCTTCTCAGGCGCATAAAAAGCAGTCCTGGTCGGTGTTTTGAGTGTGGTAGTTCCACAGACCGTGTTCATCACCATTTTAACAGATGTCACCCAGCTCTTTGTCCTGTCTCTTGTCCAGTTTGCCCAGCAGCGTTTGTGCTAGAAAATGATCTCAACAACCATCGAAGACAGGGATGCCCTAGGAAGCCAAAGTCGAGAAATCGAAAGCGGCGCAAGAAGAACAGAATGAATGGTCCTGTAACTGGTATGACATTGCCGGCTGTGTTTATATTAGAAAGGTTTTGGATGTCTTTGCGAATTAGCCATCCTCTTGTTACTGTTAGGCGGCGAGTCTCAAACGCTGTGTTGCAGTCGTTGCAAAGCTAGCTTGACTACTGTAACACGACTTTGGAGTTCCACTTGGTTTTAGACGTTGAACTACTGTTGAAATTGGCTCGAGCTAAAGTCGCGTTACAGCACGCATGGGTCGTCAGCTTGTCGTGCTACCCGACTATTACGCAGGTTGGTTTCAAACGTGTGTGAAACGGGCCTTATAAAATGCGACGGTTTTTAATAACGATCGAGAAAAATCTAACCAGGTGCAATTTCGCTCTACAGACAGGTTGCAAATCGTCAAAATGAAATTACAAAATAGGGTCCGGATGTCAAGTGCCTTGAATCTTGTCTTGTCTTCTAGACGACTTAAACGTCCGAATTCGTCTTTTAAAAAGGTGTTCTTCATGACTGATCATGCAGGCTAGCTGAGCTTAATAATCTTCAGGTCTTGGTCGACTTAGTGTTCTCTACTTATCATTTATGACGGCCATTGTTTACTAGTATGAAATTTGCATCACAAATTCACATCTCAAAAAATGCGTCGCAAACATTCCAATTCCACCGTTTGTTGCATTTACCGTTCTAACTACATTATAAAACTTTCAAATTGTTTAATAGAACTGCAAAGTAAAATTATATTGCTGAAAATTTCAACCTCAAGACCCAAAAAAGAACACAGAATATTGCGTTTGTTGATAACCCATTTCCACGAAAGAATAAGCAATTCTAAGAAAAAAGCAGGGATTTTAAAATAAAAAACAAAACCTCTGTCGACTGATTAAGAAAGTGGAATCGATCGATCAATCTTTTTCTCCAACTCAAAATAAGAAGTTTTATTCGTGCTGTTTAAAACTTGTAGGGAAGATTCATGTTTTGAAATTCTGTGCTAAAAATTTTGCTAACTTTTTGTACGACTATTTTGTTCAACTGTAGTTATAAACTTGCTTTATAAGGTTCCAATATTCCTACAATTTTGTTATTAGAAATTTTGTGAGAAAAACCTTAACTAATACACTGAAATGATCCACGAAGCAGTATACTTAGCTCAGTCTTCTTGCAAACACACGAATCGATGGTTTTATTTAGTTAATACAGCTTAAGGGTAAGAAAGAGTGTAAATGTCTCTTTGACAACACTTTAGTTGAAATTTTATTAGTAGTTTGGTATGAGAAGGTGCAATATTTTGTGCACAAATGTTTTGGATAGTACCAAGTATCATGGCAAAGGCACAATAAAAATTCAATTGAGGCCTAGCTAGAATATATTAGGCCTCAATTGAGATTTTATATTATACATTTTAAATAACATGCTGTTGAAGGACAACATTCACAAAGGTACTAGCTTTCATTTACACCGCCTATCAAATTTTATATTGCAAACTGTGGTGAAGTTAGTATCGCGGCCTTGTAGTATCCTTTAGTATCACAGATAATGCAGTAGGATATTACCGAGTGACATCACACTCACATCAAAATAAAAAAATGAAAATATTAAATGAATATTATGTTCCACGTTACTTTAAAACATAATTCGCACACATTGTTTTTCAACTAAGAAATAAAATGAAACAAGTATCTAACTTAGAGAATTCAAGGTTTCGTTTTTCGTTTCATAAAAGGGAAAGAGCAGTTTTCGTTACTTCTTGCATATTCTATAAGCACGCGAAAAAAATACTCAAAGCTCATTGGTAGAAATTTCGTATCACTAAACGTGTTTATCAAAATCTAGTCAACATTAAATTAGGACTGGGGATACCAGTCTTATCGTTTTGATGTCACTCAGGATACAGTTGCAGTTTTTATGATAAAGAAAGTTGTAACCTAGTAAAACAATGCTATGTTAAGAAATTAAGTTTTAAATTTTTTTTGAACGTGGTAAAAGGCGATTAAAAGTTGATTAAAACTCTTTGACTCGATGTAAGTAAGGCCGTCATCAGACTAAAAATAAAATCAGTTACGCAGGTTTATTCTGTATGTATTCCCTATTTTGTTTAATACCATGCGCCTCTATTTAAGCTTTATAGACAAGGTTGTCGGTTAAGCAGGCTCCCTTCAGGAGGCATTCTGTTTGTTTCCAGCATTTTTTCGGTTGTGGCAGGTGCGGTGTTTAGGATCTTGTTATTGTGCCTCCTTATTATACTTGCTACGTTGTCAACCCAGCTGTAAATAACTTTAACTGTCCCTCAGTTGAATATCTTATAAAACTTTTGGTTATTTGGGAAATGCTTGTTTATTAGGCGCAGGAAGGATCTGGCGATGTCTGTCTTGATATTCTTGCTGTATGGTGAGTTGGTCAAACCTTATAGTTTTCCTGCCCCGGTTGCACTTTTTCGGTCTGGTTTGCAGATAGATGACTTTTAAAAGGGATATTTTTAGCAGGCCTGTGTTCAGTAGAAACCTAACAATACTTTTCAATTTGATTTCAGAACAAAGACATTCACCGAGTTTTGACCAGATCGACTTTAGTTCCTCAAGAACTGTGAACAAGTTCATCTCTCAAAACCTTCAGCCGGATGAGAGTTATAATGCTGACGTGTCACGGGCTGTCGACACACTGTGCGAAAGCCTGAAAACGACCATGAGGCGCTATGGCTACAGTGTCAACAAAATTGTCAAGGTGAGTACTAGGCAGTTCCACCCACTAATGGTACATCTAATCGTTGCTGTTGTGACGAACCGAGAAAGAAGAACCAAGGAATTTGCATTGGAAAAGTTCTGAAAATGGAAACTATAAGCTCAGCTAGTGCAAAGGTTCCACTATATTATTACAAAAGAATCCACTTTTGAACAAATCCTCGGACTGAAAACAAAAAGGTTTGAAAATTAACTGATATTGAAGCTTGTAATCATCATCATCATCATCATCATCATCTAGCATTCGAAATTAAGAGAATCCACAGAGCACCCAAACTGATAGTATTACCAATAGTGATTGGCATGCTTGGGACAGTCTCAAGGAACGCCAAATCCTGGCATGGAAAGTTAGACATTCCAGACATCGTTGGAAGTGTCAGCCATTCTGGAAACAGCTCACATATTGAGGAAAGTGCTGCGTCTCTAAGCTACGGGAAGTAGCTGAGACATGACTATTAACAAGATCCAGAAGAACTGGAGAGAATCGCATAAAGATAATAATAATAATAATAATAATAATAATAATGATAATAATAATAATAATGATGATAATAAAATAATAATAATAATAATAATAGTAATAATACAATTGTGCGTATGTATGCTTTACATCATTCTAATCTTTAATTCTCTAGTGTATACAAGAAACAATAGGTCAATAAAAAGTGTAGTTGATAACTGTGGAATAACAATAAAAAAGTTACAATGAGCCAAAACTAGAGAATAAAATGAGAAAATAAGTTATGCACAAGAAAGTTCCGTGCAGTCTCTAATACCGTCCAAAGAACAATAACATCGTCCAGCTTCCCACAAACATTATTTAAGTATCTAATGATGGTTCAACCAGCATTGTTCTTCCAATTTAGTTTTTATAGCAACGGTATAAAAAAATGACGTCATCAATTCTTTGCCAATCTGTTTTTTCTATTTAGGGAGGCTCTACCGGAAAGGGTACAGCTGTCAAGGATAAATCAGACATTGATTGTGTGATATTCCTCAACAATTTTGATACAATGGAAGAGCATAGAGACAAATTGGAAAAGACAAAGGAAGATTTACAGAAATGCATAAATGAGAGCTATTCCAACCTAAGATCATATGATGACACAAAGTTTGCTGTCAAGATAACGGTGAATCTGATCAACTCTGGACGAACGTTTGATGCCGATTTGTTGCCGACTTTTAATGCTGACACTTCAATTTACAACGATAAACGTAAGTTGCGGTTTAAGTTAATTTTGAACTAAGTAATTGGTTTAGAAAAGCCAGCTATTTTATCGATAGACTGTCGTTACTCTTATTTTTCACCACTAAGATGGAAGTGTTGTTTCTAGGTTAACATTCAACAACTTTTCGCTTTATAGCTTCTTCTAAATGTGGAGAGAGAGAACGTCGACTCTACCTACGAATAGTTATAACATGAAAAAAGAATACTATGACCTTTTCAGTCTCTAGACATTCATTACAAAACGAAAAAAAAACAATAGTCAATTGTAACGAACTCTAGTCTTTTGTAATTTAGATAACATGTACTTCCATACGTAAAATGACTATGAAATGAATTGTTTTTATAATATGTTATATGTCATAATAAAACGGATGAAAACATTAACCTTAAATAAATCCGTGGAACCACATTGAAGGCTTTCAAGAAAACGTGCGTGTTTGTGTGTCTGTCAATGCCTATGTGTCTGTATGTACGTCAGTGTCGACTCACTGAAGTGCGTCACTAATCCCGAGCAGTCGGTCATTAAAACAAAGCAAAACTAGCTTTAAGTTAGCAGTTAGTACAATTATGTCTGATGCTTTTGCCTTCTGATAAACTACAGGTGAACTGTACGAGGAAATCTTGAGATCAAACGTCGGAGACAAGGAATTTTTCTCGGCGGCACTGGTGAAGCTACAAACAGAGTTTGTCAGCAGCAAGCCAGCTAATGTGAAAGATTTGATCCGTCTTGTTAAATTTTGGCGCAAAACCTGTGTTGAAGACGAAGCCGGGGTTGGATTACCATCTTCCTATCTACTGGAGTTGCTCACAATTTACTGCTGGGAGCAAGCTAATGAACCGGGAACGTTTGACCCTCGTGTTGGTTTTAAAACTGTTCTTGAACATCTAATCAACTATAACAGTCTACGCGCTGTTTGGTATGTCAACTATAGCCAAGTAGTGGCTGAAAGAGGAGCCGGGAGTGAAAGGTTTGGCCTTGCTTGATTTTTTTTTAAATCCACCGCTATCAACTTCTTTATTTTCATCATCATCATCATCACTACCGTCATCGTCGTTATCATTTTCATCATCGCAATAATCAACATAATCATTATCTTCATCATCTTCATGGACATCACCGTCATCAAACCACAGAGAATGAAATGGAGTCTTACTATTTTTACTAACAACTTTTTAACCATCAAGTCTGCAAGTGTTATTAGTACTAAAGTAATGAACAATTTAGAGGGAACATCGCAGTTTTTAAAGGATCCTACAATACAAAATGCGTGGACGATGTATAAATGAAGTATTGCGTAAATTATAAAATTATCTTATAAAGAAGTATTACTATTAGTATATGACGGAAAAAGTCATCATTATTATCAATATCTTTTTAATTATACCATTATCTTTAATACTATTGTTGCCATTATTCATTGTCACTACCATTATTTAATACTTACTGTAAACTTGTCAACATTAACGGAAAACTATTTTGTTTTCCTCTCTACAATTGCTAACCACTAAGACAGTTGTAAACGTTCACCTGTTGAACTGCTCTGACAACTGTCAACTTCTGGTACAAAGTATGGGTGACTTTACTCTGATTCCCCGTTTAACCTTTTATGCTGCTAAATTTGTAAAAATCTCAACAAAATAACAAACTTCAGAATTTGTTGAAGTAGTAAGAGATTTTCAGATTCTACTTATAAAGACAAAGGAAATCGAATGGTCACTTTGCAGATTTTCAAGCAGCGGTTTTAAAGTTAGTGCAAGTTAAACCGTTTTTAGCAAGATTAATCAACTGTTAATCTATTGTAGTCTCAGACTGTCTGTCATATTAACCAAAACGGAACTATTTCTGTTAACGAGGAATTCTGAAATCTTATATCAGGCGCCCACTGGTTCTGGACCCCGCCAATCCAGCTAACAACGTTTGTAGTCGTGTTACACAGAATGGATGGGTAAAAGTGCGAAATGCAGCTCGCAAGACGCTGCAAATTGGACAGCTGCAAAATGTCCGCTCCTCCAGTTTTAACTGGCAGTGACATTGAAAGTTAAATACCAATCCGCCGTGAGAAGCAACAGGCTGGAACCCGCGCAAGAAAATGGTTCGGCCGTTGTTGAAATTGAGCTGTGTGAAGACATTAAGCTTAATGAGCGAGAAAGCTGGGAACTGTTCTTAATATTTGCTCTTTGACTGCACCGAAATTCATGTAGTTTAAAGATTAATCACTCGTAGTAAGGTTTTTTATTGCAAAGTATTACCACTTTTATCATTATTTTATAGAATTCTCGCTATTGTTGTTATCATGTTTTGAAATATTATTATTATAGACACTTGTTGATATTGTGGTTTTACATGATCAATAGCATAACGAGACTAGTCCTAGACTATACTATATAGTTTACCAGTATGTCGAGTGTTCCGTTGGGTGATTCCTTTCAGTGTTTTGCTCAGTTCTTTCTATCTCTTATTGATATAAAAGTTCTTAACTATTTCAACGTTTTGTGCCGTGATACATTTCTGGCTTTTTATCATTAGGTATTATTATTATTATTATTATTATTATTATTATTATTATTATTATTATTACAATATGTTTTAAAACTAGCACAGGTAAATAAGATCAACTTTAACTACGCATAAAAAATGTGTTATTGTACACAGTTTATTTCCTCGTCAACCAAAGCATAGCTAATATTTACGGACTGGTTAGGAAACCATTGTTTTATGACTTTGTTCGCCATTTTCTTTTGCGTTCTGGTCTTGACCCTGCTTAAAACGTGCAGAAAACATAAAAGCTTTTGAAATGCAAATCAACAAATAGCCAGTCAAAATATTTTCACTAACACCTGAAACAAAGAATGTGCACATCACGGTTCGTTCAACATAAAACAAAGCATTTTTGTACATTCTTTGTGTTTCCCTTTTGAGGTTTGCCGGCTTTCCTAACCAGTCCGTATATTAACTATGACCAAAGGAACTCCGTTTTGCTCAAGTTTTTGGCTATGCCACAATAACAGCAACCATTTTCAACTTCAACACCCATTAAAAGGTTTTGTAACTACTAACTATATATACAGTTGAACTTTGCATTTGGGGAGAAGTTTACAAACGGAGGGGGAGAGGGG
>JAOBAT010093182.1:0-17174 GCA_026413305.1 Hydrozoanthus tunicans | reverse complement strand
CCCTCTGCATAACAACGAAATGATTTTAAAATGCATTGAGATGCTTTTTAAGATGAATATTAAGGTTGATTGTTGTTTTATTGCACGACTTCTACTCATCTACACTTTCTTGTGTTCCTGAATAAGTAATTTAATCTGACAAATGTTCAATGAAAATCCTTAAAATTGCTAAAATTAGTTGACGCTAATTGTTTCTCAGACAAAATCGCTAAATTTATTAGTCGCTTTGAGGCAGCTGCTTATAACAATACTCTGATAAATCAATACCTTGACTGCGTTTCTTTCAAGAAATGATCCTTTGAGAAGCTTAAAATATTGTTATGAACATTTCGGTTAATCAAGAAATGAAGTCAACTGACAGCTGAAATGCAAGTCTTGTGATGTGTGCACATGTATAGAATTCTGCCTATCAAGTTCTCTTTTACACTGTCTTCTCCACGTCAAGTCACAAGTCAGGATAGAAAGAACAAAGTACTGAGTGGAAAAGTCGGTGTAAAGGAGAACTTGGTATCTTCTAAAGAGAATAGCAATCAGAAAGAAAGCACACACCCTTCAGCAAACGTGGTGTTTTCTGAGCATCGAAGAAACTCGGTATGGATAAACATGGAGTTCTTCGTTTCGATGACTTCATTTACCCTTTCTATGAAACCGCTACTGAAGTTTGACGAAATGACATCACCACGTTGAACAACACCCAGCGAAGCAAACTCGCTGTTGTTCATTACAAGATAGTAAGAATGAGTTAGGCCTTCAACAGTTTCGTAAGCATGTCCAAGACACTTGTACACTTTTGTTCCTAAAAAGAAACACGTACAACAATTTTTAGTACAAGACCGTTTAGATACAGTGAGGTGATAATGACACCTAAAATAGCACAAGACAACCTTCTCTCGCTTGATTCAGTTGTTCCAGGAAGTTGTCTTTTGAAATAATTAGAAGCTTCAAAGTGACCAGTGTACGCAAGAACCATCTTGGAGCCTTAATATCTTCGATTTGTTTAAAATCTTCCAGGAGTTTATGACAGCACAGCTAGAATCTTGGTATTGCATACAACGCATCAAATAGAACAGTACTGTAGCAGCCGAAGCTTGGGAATATTTAGTCCTCTCCTCCCATCAGACATCATCGCCATGTAAGTGTTTATAGTTAATAGAATATAAAGTATACATCACAATGTAAATCAATGGCAAATAAATGAATACTGAATACTGAACCTCGCATTTATCTAAAGAAATTAACAATGAGGTATCCTATGACAATAATTTTTTTGTTGTTGAAAAGGTCGATAAAGTTCATTGTCGAACATAAAAGTATGCTAAATTATATAAACAATACATAATTCTTGTAGAACTTTTTTCCATGCTAAGTAATTAATTTGGCTTGCCTGGATTAGCAACATGGAGCTGACTGATGTTGAAATTTACTGAACCTGAAGAAATACTCATTAATTCCGATTCAGTCGGCACATCTTCAATAGTAGATTCATCCATTGGTGGAGTGACGTGGACCCTTTCAGAAAAATCTGCATAAGCTATTACGTCCTCCAAGTCTGCACCGTGAGACAACATTATTGTATACCGACCTGAAAATACTTTTCATTGATGTATTTTTTTTTGTTAGAAAAAGATCATTGCTCAATAAAGTCAGTGGATGTGGTTTAGAGTTTTAGTATGATATAAAGACTGAAGAAAAACAAACACACAAAAAAAGTTGAACCAGAAAAACAATTAGCCAGTATCCTTAGATGTTACCTCTAGGGCAATATATAAATATTCCATAGTCTACTTGTAGCTCAGCTTAGCTAAAGTCCAAAAAATAAAGCAGGAGATTTGTTATAAGTAGTGGTAGCTGAATGAGCGGCACATTGGCTGAACGGTCAGTATGCGTGATCTGGTCGGTTTTATACAATACTTTATTGCACGTCCCAGAAGGGCTTTTCAGTACAACTTACAAAAAGAAAAACAGAAATCTGTTTTTTTTAATTGTTTAACTAAATGATGAAAAATAAAAATGTTCTTTTGACAGAGTTTTTAAACACAACAAAAGATATATTTCTATTACGTCCTTTCGGAAAGAGCGTTTCTATTCTGATAGCCCTTGGTAAAAAAGAGTTTGCAAATGCAGCCGTTCGTTTTTGCGTATGACACTTGGATCTTATTACACTTGCATCCGTTCCTGGTTACCCTATTAATGACATCCGCCAAAACCTTTATGCATCACATTTTACTCGACTTGCTCCAGTAACTCAGCTACAAAGAAGAGTATCAGAGTAGAGTCCCATTTAAGCTAAGTCAAAGATTATAACAAACTTAGACAGAAGAGCATCGTGTTCACGGGCTTATAGACTTGAGAAAGGATTTGGCTGTAGTTCGGTAAGCTATAGCCAACTTGGGACTATAGAAGCTATATTGTTTTTTTATGTTCTGGATTGCATTACTCGTTATCTAAACAGGCCAGTAACCTGATGCTGAATATCCCTTACCTTCTTGAAACATCTCGTCAACAACATGCATAATTCCACCCGCTTGGGGACTGGACACCACATCCTTGACCTTTATGCTGAACGTCATATTCGGAATCACAAGAATCGGCGTAGGAGTGTCCTGCCCCGGAAACATAACAGGACAGTTGTAAATGACTGTAACGTTGGGGTCAATCGTCTTCACTTTGGCTTTAAATACAATATTCTTGGTTCTTTCGGGGATGTTGTAGTCGACACGTACAAGTCCACCAGGGCAGCGTGTTACATTCCATGAACGACATTTGTTTGGAACCTAACCAGCAATTGAGATAAAGATGGTTTAGACTAAACAAAAGAAGGATGGAATCATGAGAAAATATACTTAAGTCTAGTTTATTTTCATACCTGAACCAATTCTCCGGAGCGAAAAAAAGTACGAGAGAGTAGTAGTTTGGGACGCGGGACCTCGGCATAGTGTCTGGGTGAATAGCAAAACGAAGGTGGCAACCTCATCGTGTAGTAATAGTGACAATTTGAAGAGTTTATTTGTTTCTCTAAACGAAGATGACATAACTGGAGCAAATTTACCTCGAGAAAATACCAAAACACTAAAATGTTCAACAACTGGCCAAGACTATGCATATTCTATGACTATTCTTTTCTATGTAAATGTCTTCTTTCGGCCAATTTTGAAAAAACAGGTATCTTATCTTTACTCTTGTTTGTCAGTTTCAACTCGTACTGAAGAAATTATGCCAAGGTACTCAAATCACTTTCTAAAGCTTTTGCTAAAATATTGCTTTTTACCTCACTGCAATAATACGACAAATAATTAGATCAATGGCTGATACGATATATCAGTGTATGTTATGTGAACGTACCGGCTTTTCAAAGCAAGCTTCCTGATCGTGGCAGTTCTGGCAAGACTCTTTGTTGCTGCGATCAATGCTCTTGTTACACTGACGAGCCTGGCAATCGAATCTCTATACACAAGCAAACGATCTGTTACATTTACAGTTAAGAAGCTAACTCTGCGTTACCTTACATAGTGGTAAAAAAGGGTTAGTCAAAGAGAAGGGGAAAAAGCTTATTTGCGTCCCTGCTATCTATTTCATAAGCTCTTTCAAAGCAAAAACACTAATGTGTGTGTTGATTAGTTGGCATAGCGGTAACTAAAGAACAAATAACTACATTTTTGTTCTAAAAGAAGTAGTTTTCTAAACTAATTTTGCTCTTGTTCTGTAAAGGCATTTAAAAGGAGTTACGTGTTTCGATACCTTTTATGTTAACAATTTAGACATCAGGCAAACCTTACAAACACCATCTAACATATTTAAGCAAGGTGCAAAGTTCCTTGGTCACTTATGCTAGAAAAAGCCGGGCCTCCAGTTGAACTCATGAATATTTATATGATTGTTACCTGTATTTTGTCTGAGCAATAACTAATTGAGCCCACGGTATAGCAGTGATGGAAAAACCAATCGGGACAGGACGTTTTGTAAGGGTCCCCCTCGCGCCCTGGTAGACACTGTTGGAGACTGTCACACCAACCGCAAGCGTTTTCTCGAATGCACGAGTTACATCGCGTGTGTTTATTGCAGTAAGAGTAGGTGCAGCCGCGACCCTGTGTGTCATAAAATATTGAATAATGTAAAAGCACTTGGTTAACCATTTCAGTCCCAGACTTCTCAAAAGGTAAAACAAAACCGATACTACCAAAGCTATTTAGTTCTTGAAAACAAGTCACAAACCATTAATCCTGGGAGACATCGGCACACATTAGGCCCAACACATTCCCCCATCCCGGAACAGTTGTGGACCTCATCACAGTCGTATTTCGAGCAATCTTCACCAGTCCATCCCCGGTAGCAGAAACACGTTGACACAACGCAGTCTCCGTTACGGTAACAGCCATTCGGACAACGGGTTACTTAGGAGACAAAAGTTTAAGACAAAAATACATTGAGCTCTAACCTAAGATCAATAGTATTAAGCGGACGCATGAGAGTCCTAGGATAAGACACTATTCACCCAGAAGAAGCTGGTACTTATTATATACATGTTTCATATAGCTAAGTGGACTGAAACAAGTAAAATAAGTTTCCCAGTAAATCTTTTCTACATTTTAGTCCTGTATTTCTTCCTCTAATAAACTAAAAAGCGTTTTCATTTAGCTTCACTGGATTCCATCATCGGTTATCGCTGGTCGAAACGTCCAAAGCTAAGAACTGGCAGTGTTTTCAATCAAGCTTGTGTGAGCTCGTGCTGTTTCTAATTTAGTCATGCCCTAATCACGTGTTGGTGTGTTCGGAGCGCGGGCAACAAATTGCGCAACTGTATCATTAAGTTTGATAAGGAAATCGTGATCAAGATACAACCAACCACAGTACTCGTTTTGTTGTGTGAAACTGTCTTGTTATAATACAATAAAGTTAAGTAACTTTTGAACAACAAAATATGCACAGCTAGGTCTAAGGGAAAGACAGTACAATTAAGCTCAAACAATCAAAAATTTAATTGGATTTGATTATCAACTGCCGCGCAGAGAAGTTAGAACGCTGTCTAATGTTTAACAACATAAAATAAAGTAGTATAGTTTCACCTTCAGTCTTGCTGCAGGCGAACGAATTCAGATCCGAGCAAGGCGCTTTAGCCAACTGGTTGCTGTCTTGTACTGTGCAGAAATCTGTTTTCTCAGCCTGCTTATCAGATCAGCAACAAACAGTGTAAACATAAAATACAAGAACAACATGTGTGTTATAAGCTTTTTTCGCCACAACTACCTTGAAAAATCATTCGAAGATGTACTATGATTGTAAGATGATATCACAGATCTCAACAGTAGATCGGGCGTTTGAAAAAAAAAATATCCCGAATTTAAAAGTACACAATATGTTTCAACGAAAAAAATGGAATATAGACGCGGAATCACATCGACCATAAAGCAAAACAGTGTTTTGTTGAGAATTGAATTATTTAAAGCTTTTTGTGAAAAGGAAAACAAACCTCATCTAGTTCAGCCATCACCCACATAGTAATAGGCAGAGCTTCAGTAGGTCTTTTCTCCGTCATGATTTGATGAATAATCTCTTTATCTTGTTGCATGTTTATATTCACAATGTGACCCCCATGGTACTAGAACACAAAATTGTTATAGCGTTATCATACGCAAAAGCAAAATTACTTATTTTTTGCTGTTGTCGCTTCGAATAAAGAAACTGAACATTGCTATGATAAAATGACTATTGCTTCTGTAAACAAAGAAATTCAGATGATAATAATAATAGCGGAAGCAACATTAACAGCAACAACAACAAAATAAAGTAACATTTAAAAGTTGTTTGAATTTTATGGCAAAACTACGAGTGCACAGCTAAGGGGCCCAGCAGGAAGTGACAGCAGTGGACAGCTGTTTCACTTTTATTTGAGCTTGTCTGCTGACAGCACTGCATCGCCAGGCCACTGAAAAAAACATAAGGTCCTTGTATCTAGAAGCCGTAACTCCCATGGCGGACCTATAACTGTAGGTATCTTTAAACCTCAACTACCACAATACAAGTGTAAGAACTTGTTGCTGCAGTGTTAGCACAACGTAGCTAAACTGGAAATACTATTCCACAAACCTTCCAGAGAAAAAGGTGGTGACGGGGGTTTAAACAGACCTAAAATTTTAAGTCTGCAATGGGAGTCATGGCTGCTGGACACAAGGACCTTGTGTTTTTATTTCAGTTGCCTTGCTAGGCAATGCTGACGAGCTATTAAAGTCCCTATAAAGCTTATTTTTTTAATTTGCAGATGAAAAGTAGAACCCTTTAATAGTAGTAATTATTGAAAATAAAACAGTTTTTCGCTGTTTCTGTAAAAATTTTTAGGCTTGAAAAGAGCAATGATGACGTAGCAGGAGGCATGAGGCAGAGACAATCTTTTTTTATCTCAAAACATTGGATTCTGACTACAATAGTCACATTGTTACTACTTTAATTAATGAATCATTCCCTTGAAATTGTTTAAAATAATAATTTTCTTATCTTTTTAAATAGCAATGAATTTTGAGTTCTTAGATGACAACAGTTTTAATCTACTAAGTAAAAATTTAAGCCTGATAGGAATTTTAAAAGTCCACTGCTGCCAAATTCTTGGCACCTAAGCCTGCGCACTCGTTGTTTTAAGTTTGTTATATCTTCTGCATGTACTTACAAACGAAGGAATGCTCATTCAACTCAACATATATGGGGAAAATTCCTCTATACTTAACTATCAATTTGCAATAGCTGTTGTTTGTGCTGATTTGCAATATAAATGCTTTAATTGAGGGTCTAACTTTCTTCGGAGAGTGAAAGTGTCTGTTACCAATGTTACTTTTCCAGTAAAGAATTATTTTTAGGTATTTTGTTTTAGGCTTGTGTACCCCTTAGGCTAGAAACAAATCTGTTTGATTGATGAAACTATATGCGATAAAAACTACAACCATGCAGAAAATACTTAAATAAAATGAGCAAAGGCAAAAAGAAAATCATAAGTTACCTTGCAGTACGAATCAGCTTCCTTGAAGGTTTGCACACCTCCTACGAAAACGAAACATGTCGAAACAGCGCTTGTCCATCCGGCAGGACAACTGACTGTGGGGAAGGAAAAATCTTAAATTTAGCATCTTCTTGCAGCTGGACAATTGGGCAAATTCAAAACAAATTACTGTAAAATTAAAACATTCATAGCTACCATAGAGCTAGCTTGATTAGAAGTGCATTCCGGTGCATTAATAGATAAGCTTAGGTGATTTTGTAACCTAGTGGAAGAATTTTTTTTAACTATTTAAGTTCAAATTAAATTTTTCATTTTGAAAATGTGCGATGCTAATGGTTAGAAACACATGAACCTGAGGGATATTCCAAAGGCCTCTATTGAAGCATATTGTCCTGTAATAATCGCGAATAGTTGAATGAAATTAGCAATTCTTGAATACGTCTTGAAAACTAAAAGAACTTTAACGTCAACACGAAGACACAAAAGCGACGAAAAACGCCCCAATAGTCTGCACTAATGGCCGTTTCAGCATTACCCCCCGATATAACTAGGCCACTACGGCTTGTGAGGAAGAACAAACTACCAGTACAACCGCTAACGAACGAATATTAAGAAAGCTGTGGACAGTTTGAAACATTTCAGCTAGAGGTTTGTATATCGACTTCCCCTGAAAGCCAAATAATCTGGTTTTGCTACAACTGAATTCAGTTTAAATTCTTAATCATTATTTCATGAGCTTTGCAATTTACTGGCGTTGCATTTCTAGCCAGTGGCAAGCAGCCAAATAAACAATAACAATGATCTTAAAAAGTTTGGGGAAGAGTTTTTCTTTAGGCACGCAAGAAAGCGTCAAGCATAAGATTTAGATTACTTTATTCAGCTTTTCATGAAGTTTTTCGTTAGCAATAAACACCTAAGTCACCAAAGAAATCATAGGCGACAGTTCCGAGCCGTTGACTCTACATCATCTGGCCTCTCTTTCCCAGAAAAGTATTAACTGAGCCGTGATATACACAACTAATACAACTATGACCGCAACGGGAAAATGATTAAAATATAAGAATTGAAGAATACTTACCGGATAGTGTTCGCGGTAAAATTCTGTTGAAAGGCTTGTATACCACTAGAGGTGTGTAATAGTAGTTGTCTAGCTTATCATATATTTTAGCTTTGATTACAGGCTCCATCCCAACACCCCACCAATTTGAAACTGCATATATGGGATCGGTAATACGAGATGTAGTGCGCAGCTCATACAAGTTTGCTGGATTTCTAAAACTGCAGTTAAAGTACTGCATTGGTCCACCTGAATATATTGTTGCTCCATAGCTGTAGCCACCTTGTGCATAGTTCAGATACAGTAAGTTTCTTTCAAATACCTGCTTGACGCTTCCGTTGACTGAATAATGGTACTGAAAGATATAGTATCCACTGTTGTTATAAAAGACATTTTGAAGAACATTGCATATAACCCCCGAAGACTTGAAAACTGAATACGAGTAGTCAAGATTGTGTTTGAAAACGTTGTATGAGACTTTTACAGATCTTGCTTGTCTAACACTCCCCTGTAGCAATAATGTGTTCTTCAAATTATGGACAAATGTGTTTCCGTAAATAAGGCTTGGATTTTCGTTCTCCCCTTCACAGTGCGTGTTTCCCACTTTTAAATGAACTCCGCCAATTTTGTTGTTTCCAATGAAGCAGTCAGAAATAGAGACGTAACTGTCGACCAGATCCAAGTGCACAGCGCCTGTTAGATATCTTCCCAAATTCGAGTCTCCGTTGAAAGTTATTTTTGAACGTTGTATGTGGAGAAAAGTCTCTTTGTTGCCGGCTGACGTGTACCTAAGGCCATGTCCCTGGTTACCGGTCAGCTGGGAATTTCTTATAATTATTGTATGCCTCTCTAAAAGAACGGCAAAAAAGAAAATCGGGTCACGCCTTTTAACATTTGAGCAACAAGTAGCAGAGTAGCAGAAGTAACAAATGATAGTTATTAACATAAATGTTGTAGTTTTGGATAATAACATATTTTTCAGTTAATTCAAAGCAAACTCATGTTCAGTTTTCCTAAGCTTTACAATGCTCTAATGAATTTCACAAGAGTGAGGAAAAGAAGCTAGTTTTTCAAACTCGCCACACTGAAGCCTGATAGAATTAATGAAAGGTTTTTATTTGTCTGATGAAACATGTTTCTATTTCAAACAACCAGTTCTGTTTTAATGCACTCATGTTCATTTACTTTTTAGAGTTTGATAAATCTATTCTGACGAATGTGGTAACGCTCCAAACTTCACACCCGAACACTGGCGCTAGGATAAGATCAGTATATAGTTAATGATTCATAGTTAGGCAGCTAGTATTACAAATACTAGTGACCGTTATTTCCACCGAATTACGTCCGAGTTGTCCTTTACTATTCGTAACAAATGCTGTAACTAGCTTACGTTACTTTCACCGAATATAGTCATTTAGTGCTGGTTACTATAAGTTAGATAGGGTTGGCCAAGACACTGAACAAATTTATTTTGAAATCTACAGCTATGTGAGAGCAAAGAAAAGAGAAAAGGTCAACTATAAAGCAGCAATATAGATTTATTGAACACTTTCTTTTATGACTTATAGTACATGTAGTTCGCACTTTCCAAGTCAAATTAGTTCAAGTACAATGAAAGGGGGAATTACCGTCTGAACATCGTTTAAACTGGATATCATCCAACACTACCCCGTTTCTTGGATAGTAGTGCCAAGATGGGTACTCTCCAACAAACACCAGACGATAAGGATCAGCGTCTCTTGGCAGTTTCAATACAACTTTCTTCCAGCATGTGATATCCTTATTGCTCACGTTCCACAAGGATTCAAGACCTTCCCCTTTAAGTTAAGTAATCGATGCCGTTATATTTATAGCGTCACTTGAGAAGACTATGCCTAATTTAGTGTTATGATTAATGAGAAAGTTTCATGGAACTGGCTAAGAAGAAATACAGCTTTTTTACTTGACGCTTTCTATTCTAATTAGTTTCAGAATTGTATCCATAGTTAATGCAAGTTTTATTGAGCTTGATTATTCTCCGCTTACTCTGTTGCAAAACAGGTAGAAGTATTTCATAAAGTAGTGGAATCACAATCACAAAACGAGAGTACTTCACAATATTATGTAAACATCTAAGGTTTACCAGGTTGCCTTTGTAGGTATAAAACCAATGAAGACCTCCCACGGTAGAAAATCTTAAAGTAAAATACAAGTTCACAGAACTCCAACTCCGGGCGTATTGAAGGGCTTATCAAGGATGCTCGTCCACCGCGCCATTGTCTGTAATAACCAATATAAAGATGGTTTCCTGCGGGACGGAAAATAGTTTGGCAAGTTGAACGTATGTACTTGTTTAACATTCAAAACTTAGGTTGCGTTCGTTTGGGCTTATTCCGGAATAGGAATACATGGAATAAAAACTTTGCCCGATTTGTGTGGCTGTTTTTCCTGAGAAGTTACCAATAAAACATTTGTCAGTGATAAAACTTTTTTCAATTTTCATTGTGGAATAGAAGTTCATCTCCCTGACAATCAAAAAGAAAACTCAAAATTTTATTCTTAATCCGGAACAGTTGGAATAGGCCCTAATAAATGGGCCCTTAGGTAATCTATAATCGCGTTTTTGATAGTTCCCATTTTATCCCGACCATCCAAAGTAATACTTTTGTAATGTCAACAGTCTGATAAATAGGCAAAGCGCTTTCTGAACCTAAAAATGAACCTGTGCGAGGGGAAAAATTCTTAACAATTCTTTATAGACTAGAAGCAGTAAGCCGTGTTAAGTTCTTTATTTTCTTTGGCCAAGCACACTTTTCAAAAAGATAAGTTGAACCTTTTTGGTGGTAATCATACTGACATCAGGGGCAATTGAGTAACCTCAATTAAAACGCTATGTGCAAATTGTCCTAGTCTCGTGAAAAATAAAAAAATGATTACTAAAAACTGTAGAAGGTTACTAAGCACCTTAAAAATTCCGCTTTCTAGGAGGCTGAATTTTGCATTTATGTTAAGGCGACTAATTGCTTGCAAAATAGAAATACTTCAAAGGAAGCTGGAATACAACGAATAGTTAGATTCATTTTTATATCGCAAATTCATCGTGGAAACTTTTATGACTTTGAAAAGATAATCTGTCACGAACAGAGAGAAAGATTTTATTTAATGTGCCAGACCAAGTGAATTATATGTTACCTGAGGGAGAAAAGTGGAACTTTGCCCAGTTTGACGAGTAGGAGGAATAATAACTAGATATCGACCAAGTAGTTGTCATGTTCTGGCCTCCAATAGCTTCATTTAAGGACGATGTCCATTTGCAAAGATCGTTGTTAAACGTACAGTCCCAGTCTTTGTAATAAAAGATCAACAAAGTAAGCAAATTAATAACGCTAACACAACAAGAAAAGATGGCAGTTGTTTTTTCACTAAGGTTTAGCATAATTTTCTTTTTCCAATTTACGCTAGATAAATGAAACGACGGAAACTTTACTGAACAAACTGAAGTCAAAATAAACTCTGTGTAAAGAAGACCTATTATTTCTAAATTCTAAAAAACGAGACAATTAATCAAATTATAAACTAAGCGAGTTAGTTAAAACCTTATTAGGTTTTGCTTTTCGGCTATGCTTTTTCTTACAAAATAACGCTATGTTTTATCGCTTAGGCCTGGTAACTTTTAATCATTTAGCTAGGTGTACCTTTTGAAACAACCTGACAAAAAATAATAAAAACGTTCTCTGTTTAAAGATTAAAAACACTAGTTTTCGGTTGTCAGCCTTCTACAAAACTTCAACCAAACATCGATTTACAAAAGATGTCATTTACAAAATTCCCTGTTCTGATTGTTCTTGGTGCTAGTAAAATTATTTGGTAGACACGGGAAAGAACACATAAAGATCACTAAATATTGCAAAAAGAGTTCAAACGTGGCACAGCATGCCTGGAACAACAACCATAAAATAGATTTTAACCATGAATCGTCAACAAGGGAACTTTAAGACATACAAATGATCTGGAATCTTGGCAAACTGTTACAACAGAAAATGCGGACAATATTTTCAAACGTTTACAAAAACAATACACCATCCTCTTAAACAAATAGTTTTGTTTATGTTTTTTATTTAGAATTTTATCCTTTTATATTTCATTAAATATCTGTTTTCATATTTCAGTTTTTTTGATATTTTAAATTCTTAGCTAAAACCTTTTATACATGTAGGTCTTCTAGTCATTCTTTTGTTTTTTATACATGTAGGTCTTCTAGTCATTCTTTTGTTTGTCAAAGGTTACGTTGTTGACTGACGACCGAAAGCTCGTGTTTTTAATCTTCAACAAGAGAACACTAGATTTTCAAAGTTTATCGAATTCATAATACTCTTTTATTTTCTGTTACAATTCGTACCTCTCAATTCATAACTTTCTGCAAGAAGAACGATTTTTGAAAGGACACTACCATACCACCGTATTCGTATTGACTGATGAGGAAAATTCATTGTTTTGCCACACATTGTTTTGTATTGCATCCACTCGTTTATCTGAGGGGAACTGCTGGCTCCAAAAAAGATTTGGATTCTTGCTCTTCCTCGAACGTGTAGCTTAATGCAGGTCAACCTGACACCATGACCATCCTCTACTTTTAGTGTCTTTTGGCAATCTTGGTATTCAGCAGTATCCTTTACTGATGGTAAATCAAAGAACAACAGAGTTTTTCTTTCAAATCTTAATTCTTTGAGAAGAGCGCAGAGGTTAGTTCCGCCATGAAAAAGGTATGGAATATTTGCAATGGATGAATCGAAATAAATGCCGTGCACATTGTTTGACGCAACAACACGATCAAAAAAAGTTCGTTTGTGTGAGTGGACCATTGTAACACCAGAATCACCGGTGTTCTGAAATGTTGATTCCCTCAAACTGACAGATTCTTCAGGTGCAATTATTTCCAAGCCTCCTCCAATGCAGTTTCTAACCAAGACGTGCGTTAATTTTGGAGATGAAACGATTGCTGTTATTCCGGCTACGTCAGATTCTACTCGTTTACCACAATGTAGTAGATCAATGTATTCCAAAACAGAGCGGTTTTCATTTAACTCACTGTTTTGCATTGAGTTAAACTGAATCCCTCCCCATGTTTTTTCAGCGCAAGCCACTGAAACGTGACGAAAATGGTGACATCCGTAAAGTACTTCCGTTTTTCTGCAGTCATCGATATTACTTTCATTGCCGTAGCATTCAATATAAAAAGGCCAAGTTGGACTTGAACTTGATTGCAAAAGGCCAATATTTGGTGTTATTAATTGTTGATCAAACAATGGTCGAAAACCAAGCTGCCTGCAGACAACAGCAAAATTCCTCAAGTTGAAAACGTTGCCGTATTGGTTACACACTGGCATCCAAGTCTCGTTGTAAAACACTTCCAAGCGTCCATGCCACGGAAATTTACCCCCAGAGAGACGAACGGGCATTTTGTCTGTTCTAACAATGTTTTCCGTTGTCCTAAACGAAATTCTTTTTTTCTTCGTACCTCTTGCAATTAGTGTCCCCAAAACCAAAATGCTCCTCCTTTCGGAGACTTTAATTTCGACTCCTGGCTCAATTGTTAGCGTGACGTTTGGCAGAATTATAAGGTCCGATTTTACATAATATGGACTGTATTTAGCCATTAAGGTAGTTGAATTGTACAACCGACCTGAGAGACCTTTACTACAAGTTTCTGTGGGGCTTGAGAGGACATTGAAATCATCTTCCTTCAGCATAAACGGAGCATGTTTCACATCAGGAAAGTCAAAATAGTCATCAAAGTCGATAATACGCTCACTAATGATGGTCGCGTTATTAGTCCCCCACCAGTTTCTACTCATATCAAGTTCACTTCCGTTACCAACGGCAAGAATCTTTGGGTATATTTCTGCTTCAAACTCCTTGTTTTCGAACCTGTTGTGGTAAAACCTGAACATATCTAAAGCGATGCTTCCATACATGCGTAGGACGCTTTTAAGTCTCAGTGTTTTGGTTTCTACAGCACTGTTGAACTTCAGCGTGTTGTTGGTGAAATTAAAGAAACTCGATTTTAAGCTTGTATAAACTTGAATAAGCAAAACGTACTGTGCTTCATTATGCATAAACACGTTGCTTGAAATTATAGTATCTTTTTTCATTCCAAGTATGTCCACAACGCCACCGTTTGGAGAAGAGTTTTCCTCAAACCTGTTCAATTCAATTCTTGCGAGGGCATCGTAGTTGCCGCTTTCTTTAACTAATAGACTTACTCCTCGATTCTTCTTAAAGTGATTTCCAGTAAATAGTAGAAGTCTTGCCTCACCTCTAATATAAATAACACCGTACCTTTCACATCTGTTTGCGATAAACGAATTGCTTTGAAGATTCAAACCAATCCGAGCACTGCTTGATCTCGTACCCAAAACAAACTGACCTAAAAAATACAAGTGTATCTTACTCAATGCCACTTCAGTGTTAACAGACTATAGCGAGCAACTAAAAGAGAAATGGGAAGCTTCGAGATTCAGTTCTAATTGAAAACCTAACAAATAAACTATTTTTCAGTTGCTCACCGACAGCACTGCAAATAACACAAAAGACAATAAGACGTTAAAATGTCCAGAAAGAAATGTTAACAAGTGCCCGCTCAACTGCTCGCAATCATTTACGACTTCCATCACGCGTCAGGGCAACAAAAGCACTGAGACTCATATCAGACTTAAAGAAACGACTTCAAGGCAAGGTACAGAAACCATACTGCATCACTTTGTCACGCAAAAGACAGAAAAAGCCAAAATCTGCAAACAGATCTGAACACTTAGAAACAAGAGCACCGACCACTCTATCGTATGGCGTATTCATTTACCTAGCTCACCCTCAATAGCTCAAGTAAGAGATGCAATCTCTGCCGTAAAGGGTCAATGCCCCGCTATGGGAGACTAAGTTCTAGTCTACTTCAAATGTGTTCGTTATTAACTGAAACAAACAAGCGTGGGTCACGATCATGATCAGTTCATGTGGAGAACGATAATCGCGTCCGCAAGAAAGATTTGAAGTTAGTTTACAATGCTAATGCACTTCTGATTTTCTACCACATTTAGATAGAATTGAAACAGGTTTTTACTTAAAGAGGTAAGGTTTATAATCAGTTTCTCGTGTATTGATTGAATCAGTTTTTGTAGTTATGGCGCGTGAGCTCGAGTGTTTGTTCATAATTCTTTCGTTCAGACCGTGAATTCAATGATTGTGATATTTCGCTACAACTTATTACATTTCAGGAAGAGACCTGTATGTTTTTTATTTTCTTCTGTAATTGACTCCAAAGGTGGACCGCTTCCACTACGAAGCTCATCATGGCGAAAAGAAGCAAGGGGGATCTCGAAGTCATTTTAAACGTTTAGAAAAAAATAAAGAAATATTGACAGAAATGAGAGCGAAGAGATGCAATGTTGTCGTTCTGGTCAGTAACAACAAGTATAACTTCAGGATGGATAAGATGCAGTTCTATTTACAACTCTACGACATAAACTTTGAACCGAAATCAGATTACCTAGTCTACTAGTCAGGATATTGCTCCGCCTTAGAAAGAGTTCTGATCATCTGCTGACCAATCATTTATCATCGCTCAACAAACATAATGAGCTTGTATCATCATGCCGCCACAGAAACAAAGCAAAGGAACACAACAGCTCAACAACACATCAAACTTACGTATTGTATGTAAAATGTTAGTTTAACACAATAGTTATGAGACTACTTTTCGTTAAGTACCCTGAAGAATGAGTTAACCATGAACGTGCTTGCCGGGATAAAAGAGTAGTCTCTTATTTTTTTCCTTACTTCACTTAATACCACGCTCTATTTTTACGTGTTGACACTGTACCACGGAAAAATCGAAACACGGGCTTCCTATATATATATTAGATAAAGTGATACCAAGCACCAACTTTATCCGTCTCTCATAAATATGACAAATATACAACATTTTGAGGACTCCTTAACTTCTTCTTACCACCATTTAATATGACCTTCTCTTCCTTCACGAACTAACCCTGAAGAAGGTTGTTGCAAAAAGCCGAAATGTAGGTGGTAAAAAAGAAAAGAATATGAGTCCTCATTGTCAACACATTGAATCTTTTTAATTGAATTGTATAATTCAGAAATCTCTTTCAAAGTCGCACAAAATTAGAACATTAAACGTACCTAAGAAGGCACCAAACTGATTTTTTAAATATGGTTAGTGTGTGTTTATTCACTATTCAACTCGAAAACTTGAGTCATTTCATTTCATAATTGTTTCCCACAATAGTTGAAAGGGAACGTGAAGGCTCATTGGAATTCTTAAGTCTGACATTACCTGTATTATTTAGAAACAGATTGTGGCTTAACAACCAATCGCTGTAGCGATCTCCATTGTATGTTTCAATTACTGACTCGTGGTTCTCAATAAAGGAATTGTTTTCGAACACCCAACGGTTACCGTATCCGCCTCCATAAAAGACACTTCGTCTGTTTCTAAGGAACTTGCTATTTGAAACAAGCATGTTTCCTCTACTACCACTCACGTAAATTCCATACCCGCCATTTTCGAAAATAGTTGAATACAATATGCCGATTGATTTCAAGTTAGCGCTTAGTCCATATATCTCGATGCCTTCGTACACGGATTTTCCGACTTCTGTTCCCGATATCAACACAGAAGAAGTACTTGAATAATATAACCTTATTCCATGTCTGTTTGACAAAACTGATGACTTCTGAATTTTTATCTGATCCGGCGTTCGACTAACATACGAACCTGTGAAAATAGAAAAGCGAAATGATAATTTTTTTTCACTTGTTTGTACGTTTAAATAATAGATAAGTGTAAGCTTAAGATGTACTTCAACTTCTTTTTTGGTTCTGTACGACTTAATTTTATTGTAATACCTGTACATGCTTGTTCTGTGCGACTTAAATTTATTGTAATACCTAAACGAAACTTGTTCTGTACGACTTACACTTATTGTAATACCTGTACAACACTTCTTCTGTACGACTTACACTTATTGTAATATCTGTACAATACTTCTTCTGTACGACCTACACTTATTGTAATATCTGTACGATACTTCTTCTGTACGACTTACACTTATTGTAATATCTGTACGATACTTCTTC
>JAOBAT010093171.1:0-17184 GCA_026413305.1 Hydrozoanthus tunicans | reverse complement strand
CCCCCCCCCACAATTCCCCCCCCCCCCCCCTCCATCCCTTCTCGTTTTCCCTGTTGTTTATTAAAGCACAAAACATCCCCACCCTTCCCTCCTTCCAGTAGAATGTGCTACACTATATTGCACTTGAATTTCTTTGATGTGTTCTCTACAAATGGTTTTGTACCAAAAAAGTAAAAAGCTTTGTCTGGAATATTATTTGTAGATCTTCTTTAGCGTGAGTGTTTCAGTACCATCTGTTAGAACGGGAACTAGAAACTTGATATTTGTAATGAGCATTACCTTTTCCACTCGAAAAACTCAACCGAAGGCTGTTTATTGACGAAACAGGTAATGCGAGTGAAATGTGACACGGCCAATCGAATCGCGTTAAAAGAATCGGTTTCAAAATGCAAATCCGAAGAAATAGACATTTAGTTTTCCTCCAGGAAGAATTAGAGACAGACTGAACGGTAGCACTATTCAGAAGCAGTATTTATCTGAGATTCGTCGTGTTTTTTTCCTCCGTACGTCAATGGAGAGAGGTATTTCTCTACATATAGTTATTCGTTTAAAACTCGTCCGTCTGAAGTATAACTGCGTTAACGTTTATTTGGCCATTATTACCATATGTTGCTGCTCGTTTTAAACACACTTATCTGGATGAAAAACGTGGAAACTAAGATTATAGCAGCAAAAAAGTTAGCTTTATTGTTTCTGTTTGTTAAAGATCAAAATTAGACGTTATAAACGCGAGTGTCATTTGATGAAAAATAATAATTTGCATTTATACTTATAGTGTACATGCAGCCCAAAGCTCGCTTACATTTGCATGTGTTTCCGCTAGTTTTGTTTGCTAAGAAATAATTTTTTTATCACCTGTTTTGTTCCTGTCTTTTAATAGAAAAACTAGTTACTTATTCTTGAATTTACAGAAAAATTAACATTACGGCGCAAGTTTGTTGTCCATAAATTGTTAGGTTGCAATAACCACGTTAATTGTTGCGAGAAATTTGAATAGGCTTTTTTAGAGCCATAAGGCTTACTGAAAGAAATCTTTTGAATGATTTGCCGGCGACGAGCTCATCTTCGCGACTGCCCAGATTAACACAAAGGCTAAAATTGACCTTAAAAAACTATGCTCTGAGAAAGCTCGTAATTTTAAACTCGTAAGTGGAAGATTTGTCGGAACAAGCAGCTAGAATTTGGGTTGCCAAGCAACAGAACTGCCTCCCGCCAACTCTTTTATTTTATCTGACTGTAGAGGAGTTTAGCGTTTACCCTTTAATAATGTTGCTCAACTGAGATTCTACTGCTAACCCGAGCTGTTAACTTTTGTGACTTTTAAGGCTGTGAGTTCTAAAATCCGGTGACCAAAGTTAAGCTACTTCGGCAAGAAATTTTGCTCAACATGTTTCAGTCGCTCTGAGCGAAGACTTATAGTATAACTCGTTATTGTTCATTCATCTATGTTAACGAGAAACATTAGCTGAAAGAAGCTAAAATTTTTTTATTTTATTGGAGTTTTAGGTAACTGTTTTCCGTGGTTTGTCGTATTTTAGCCTTATTTGAACTTGGACTTCAAGTTTGAGTGCCATTTAGGTCTTGTTGTCTTAATATGTTTATATATTCGAGTATCTTTAGCTTAAAGGAGACCTTATTGGTTTTATTGGAGTATTAGCTAACGGTAGGAACTTGTAATTACCCTAATTTGAGTTTGGTCCTTAAATCTAGCTAGGTCTTGTTATTTTCGCGATACGTCCAGGAGTGACTCTTGAAACCTTCCTCACTAGCTAAGAGTACCCGCGACAATGAGTTGTAAATTCTCACCACTTTTGTCCATAGTGTTTCTTTGAGTAGTTTGGGAGAATTTCATTTTTAATCTGCCACGGTTAAAGGGTTAAGCTTAGAGGGAGAGAAGAAGTTTTAAACAACTAGACTTGATTAACACACGGCCGGAACCTTCAACAGTGTGACTGCAAAACTAAAACTTCTGGGCTCACCAGATTGGACTTTGACTGAATGTAAATTGTACACCGTAAATTCAGCTTGAGGCAGAAAGATAAAAGAATATAACCATGAAAGTAAGCCGCTATACCCGCTAGCCTGAATCGCAGCCAGTCCAAAGTTGAACCCCGATAAGTCGAACCCTCTATAACTTAAATTCCTCGCTAACTCGAAGCAAAACTGATTTCCCTTGGATTCGCTTTATGTTATTTACTGTAGTTTTGATCCCTATAACTCGAAACCCCAATAAGTGGAAGTAATTCTAATTTTCCTTGGCAATTCGAGTTACCGGGGTTCAACTGTACTGGCACGTAAAACGGATGGGTCCGTCGCTGGATGAATGCTTATTTTTATTTTCAGCAGTAAGACTTTTAAAATCGACGCTGTTTGGTATCGTTTCACCCATGAGTTTCCACTCACTTAACAATCAGGGATATAGAGAAATCAACAAAGAGTCAGACAGTCCTTGATTTGTCAGTGAATACATATAGCTTTCTATCTATAGCTGATATTTTACCCACTAATTGAACACCATTGGAATTTGGTTTATCTTGAGGATACAAAGTTAAGCCTTAACTTTGAGAATTGCACCGTGTAGCCACCTTTGAAATCGTTGCACGCAACGCTGCGCGCAGTAGAAACCGATCCTACTCCTGTAACATTGCATGCAACGTTTTCACCGTGTGGCTACACGAAGGGTTTCAGTTGTGCGTAACGTTGCATGCAATGTTGCACCGTGTAGCCACGGCTTAAGGTTGAGTAACCCTTTCGGTCCCAGTCAGTTGTCAACATCCAACTTCTCCTTACACAACGCATACAAAGTAAGACATTTGGTAAACAACGAGAAAATAAGAATTGACCGTACCAAACAAAGCAAACTTCTGAAAGTAAAAAATAAAATTCTCTTAAGCTTGTTCAATGAAATGTATGGGCTCTAGTTGGGAGAATTTACCAACACATCTGGGACTGAAAGGGTTCATTCTACCGTTCTACTCACGCGAAAACGGTCATCTGCTAGTTTCAGAGAATGTGCACACTGTGTCTGTGAGACTCGGAGAGGTCCACAACCCCGACGTCAACTTGTACATTTGCTTGATTGGAACAAAAGGCGAAACGCCGAAAGTTTCACTGCGCCCTGAGTCGTTGACGCTGGAGAGAAATAAGACGTACAAGTTCACGCTGGCACCAACCTTGGATTTAGGAGAGGTAAGACAAGCTTGTAGGAACAGGCGGCACAGTTGGTAAGTGCGCCGCCTTCGGAGCTAGAGGTCCCCAGAAGTTGAGTCCCGGTGACCTACTGTCTGTTTCAATGTTTTGTTGGTCACTAAGCTGTGGCTTTCATTTCCCTTAAAACGGAGCACTTACAGAGGGGGGGGGGGGGGGTAGGGGGTGCTCTGTCGGCTTCGTTTGATACCAGAACTCTCAGAGATCTGAAGGAACTACCGGCGTTGTACGAATAACGTTACCTTTACCATTATCTTTTTCCCGTTCAAATTAGCTAGATTTATTTTCAATGTTTGTCCCATTAAGAAACTGGTTAGCTCGAATGGCAAGGCGCCAGTCTGTTGTACGATAGGCCCCGGGTTCGATTCCCGGTGCCGGACCTTCGATTAGGGTCTTACAAAAATTGAGGAGAAGGTGCTGCATTTGCTCTAACATCTGCAAACGGTTAAACCTTCGCGTCTTCTCGGATAAGGACGTTAAGCCGTAGGTCCCAGGTGGTAGACCTCGAAGGGGACCTCGAGTCCTATTGTCTGTTCTCCTGTGACTTCTTGAGTCAAGATGTTTAAAAAAAATTGTACATTATGAACTCTTAGGTTTGAACTGCTCGAAAATAAATTGACTGCTGGCTATAAAGATTCTTTAATATGGCTGAGAAATCTAGTTAATAGTTTAGTAAGAAAAACAGGGTTGATGAAGCGTGAAACAGTATGCTGCAACAAAGTGCTTGTTGATGAAAAAATCAAATCTTTTCAAAGGAAAAGAAATATGCGTTTTTTGCGAAAGTAATCTGCCCCAGTTGTCTGCCTAAAGCTTTATGTTTCAACTGTAATTTATTGACGCTTTCGCACAACTAGATTGAAAAGATCCGCCTTGGCCAAGACTGTCGCGGGTTTGGTAACGGCTTGTTTGTTGAAGAGGTAGAAATAATTCCGCCGGATGGTCTCCCTGTGCTCTTCCCTTGTGAGGTGTGGCTGGCTGAAGACGTTGACGATGGCGAGACCGAGCGAATCCTGTATCCCGGATGGACCATGCCAAAAAAAGAAAGTAAGAATCGTCTCTTCAGTATGTCTACAGCCCCAGTTAAATTTATGGTCGTTGATTTTTGAATGTTGAACGAGAGTTCATTTGCATTTGCCTGCATGAATTCTTTACGATGTTGTACTTCCTAATGAATAAACATTTTAGATTAAAACTGTCTATTATAATTGTCTTTGATGTCATTAGTGTATTTTTGTATTCCGGTATGCTTGGCAAAAGTGCCAAGGATTTGTGATAAAAAGTGACAGTATACGCCAACGTTCTCTCATACCAAAACAAGTTTTTCCATTAATGAAATGAAAATATATATTTGTGCATATATTGAAGTTTCATGAAAAAGAACCAAACTACCTGAAACTCTGAGTCCTTTTGACAATCTATTCAAGACTTGGGAAAAGCTGATACTGGTCATAGTAAAACGTCAAACGCTATGGTGCTTCTAATATTTCTCCAAATTTAGAATTCTAGCGATGGTAGAGTAGGCATGGACTGACCACATTGTCACTCTTTTCAGACACGGCGTATTACCTGGTGTTCAAGACGGGAGACATGCCGTACGCTGGCACGGACGCTAATGTGTCTCTTCAGATATTCGGAGAAAAGGGCAAGACCGAGAGAATAATGCTGAGGCAGCAAAAAGGGAAAACGTTACAAAGGTTCGATAGAGGGAGGACAGACAAGTTTACCGTCCAGACTATGGATGTTGGAAAGGTAACATGAAGAAGATGATCGTTGTAACAATTCCATGATATCATTTTGTAAAGGCTTGGGTCCCAACCTCGTACCCAGGCTCTTTTCACCCTGGTGTTTGCGAGAGTGAAATGAGCCCCGGTACGAGGTTGCTTGGGTAAACCTAATCCTCTGTTTACGTCACATCCTGTTAATTGGGTAAACAATCACACCGAGGGATACAATATGATGCACAAAGGTCCACTAATTCTGTGTTTGTTTGACGTTTTTGCATAATTAGTTTTAAGCTTACGTAATAGGTTCCAAACATTGTACGATTATTAGATATTTTCAAACTAGTTTTAATATGATTTTATTGTAAATATGACAATGTTATCGTCGTAAATTACCTCTGAAAAACCCTGAAGGGAGAGTTAATAAAACATTTACGTTGGTAACCGACGATTTATCCTTTCATAGTTTTTTGAAGGGTAAAAAACTACAAAATACAAAAAAGCTAGAGACGTCCTGCCTCAGGTAAAAAATGAGGTTGATGTGTGATGCTTGTCCTTTTCCACAGCCTTTGAAGTGTTTTTTTATTTTATTTGCTGAAAGACGAAGCGGATAACGCAATATTTTTCATTTTTTGTCAAAATAATGCTCCTTCTGCATCACTACGGTTCGATTGCCGCTCTCATTGTTTACCGAAATCAGATCACGTGGCTGACCAGATCAGTTCACGTACTAACCCTCTCAACCCCAAATACACCAAGTGACATGTTATCAAATTATCCCGACTAGAACCCATACTTTTCATGTAAATAGTTTAGAAGAATACGGCTTTTCATCTTCATGGGTTTGTCTTGTTCGGCCAATTCTGATTTTGAAGATTTGTGTTGTATGATTGTGCTTTGCAAGAAAACTTAGATGTTGATAAAATGAATAGGGCCGGAAGGGTTAAGGACTAAAACTGGTAAACCACACAGACACTCACACTGTTACTATAGACAGACAGACACACTTAACGGTTATAATAACTTAACAGACAAACTCACACGCTTGCACGGTTAGGATAGACAGACAGACATTAAGTTTTGGATAGACAGACACACACTCATTTGGTTATGATAAACGGACACTTAAACGCACTTATACGCGGTCATGATTGGCACTCTTACATAGACAGACACACATAGTTAGAACAGACACACACATAATTATGAATGCCAGATACACACATGAGTATGCTACAGACACACACTCGCATGATTATGATAGAGAGACTTACAAGTACTCTCACGGTCATGATAAACAGACACGTTCACACACTCTATCTTGCTCTATGTTGTTATACTGCGATAGTGTAGTGTCCAGGGCGAGTCAAAAGCCTGTTACCTGCCTAACACTGGAGAAACCGAAAGTAATCGCCAACCTAGTGCAACATTTAGTCTATAAGGATGTAGCTATTCAACGTGTTTGTTAAAAAGTATCACTTTTAACGTGTAGGTTGAGCGCATTCGGATCAGCCATGATAATCAAGGAGAGAACCCTGAGTGGTATCTGGAGAGCTTGTTCATCGAGGTGCCCAATCCAGAGGGGGGCGATGACAAGTACTTCTTCCCTTGCAATACTTGGCTAAAGGGACCTGAGAAAGGCCGAAGGGTGGTACTGGAACTTTACCCAGGTAACATTGGTGACACTAGTGATTTCGTTTTTGTAGAACTTGCCTCATGAAGCCCCATAAAATATATATACTACGTACACGTCGCAACGAGTTTATTCAGCCATCAACTAGAACTGGGCTTTTTCAGAAATCAGTTGAAACCAGATGTCTTCTTAATTTTGATTCGATGATTTGTTTTTATTTACTCAATGTATCTATAAAGAAGAGGCTTCTTTTAGGGGTATCAACTCTTGGCTCCAAGGTTAGAGTGCATAACATTAACAGCATTAATTTGTACTGTTTGTGGCAAGTAAAATGAATGGTCTTGTTATAGGGGTTCAAAATTTGGTTCAAAAGATAGAATGAGTAACACCAATCATTTCGACTCTTCAAGACAAGCAAAATGAATGGTCACTTTACAGGGTTTCAATAATTGGTTCAAATGTTAGGAAGAGTAACACCAACCGTTTCTCAATTTATGGCAAGCAAAACAAATGCCACTTTATGGGATTATAATTTTAATCGTTATTTGTTTGTTTTTATCTACAGTTTCTCCACAAACAAAACAGAAGCCCCAGACAATTTATACAGGTAATGACTTTTTGGTTTGATTGTTTTGAAATTTAGTGACATTGATTTGTTGTTCAAGTTTATCAACTGTTCG
Organism: Hydrozoanthus tunicans; assembly: GCA_026413305.1. Taxonomy (NCBI): domain Eukaryota; kingdom Metazoa; phylum Cnidaria; class Anthozoa; order Zoantharia; family Hydrozoanthidae; genus Hydrozoanthus; species Hydrozoanthus tunicans. The sequence continues at coordinate 9,943 of JAOBAT010093171.1, read as the reverse complement.
ATGATTGCTGGACATGTTTTACGGACCGGGGCGAGGGGTTGGCGCAGTGGTAAGATTTCGATCTACCTCCGGATCCTGAGGTTGCCGGTTCGATCCCCGGTCTGGCAGAGAGTTGAATATTTGGATAACCCCCTTTTCTGCTGAAGTCCACTCAGCTTTATTGGGTTAGCAGAGTGAGTTCCGAAATAGAAAGACCGCTTTGAAGCGGCTTTCATGGGCACCTAAACATGCTTCTGGTCCGATCTTTGAAAACCGCCTTTGAAGGAAGCATATTCACATGGAAAAGGCGGTATATTAATGCATCACTTTACTTTACAGGGCTTACGTTGAAGAATTTGTTGACAAACATGTTCGTACACATCATATGCACCCATACAGTTACATATTTGTACCATTAGATACAGCAGCTATCCCGTTAGATGCTTAACAATGTCTGACATCCTTGTAGCATAAATAACATTTTGTATTTGGAAAGTGCAACATTTGATGGAATGGTGTTTGACATTTCCAGTCAATTTCCGCGTTGGAGAACTAACTGATCCGCGGACTGAGTTCTACCTGGTGCTACACGGTGCCCGTGGGGAGTCCGGAAAGATCGTTTTGGCTCCTGACGACTCTGGCAAGTTCGTTCCTGGTCAGGAGTACAATGTGGTCCTTAAAACGGATGATGTAGGCGAGGTATGTACAATTATTATGTTGATTAGTGCAATAAGCTTCCTTCTTTCCTTACTTCCTTCTTTCCTCCCTCCCTCTCTTCCTCCCTTCCATCCTTCCTTTCTTAATTCCTTTCTCCCTCCCTCCCTCTCTTCCTCCGGTCCGACCTCCCTCCCTCTCTTCCTTCCTTATTTCGTTCCTCCCTCCCTCTCTTCCTCCCTTCCATCCTTCCTTTCTTACTTCCGTCTTTCCTCCCTTTCTCCCTTCACCTTTTTTCTCCCTTCCATCCTTCCTTCCTCCCTCTCTCTCTTCCTCCCTTCCTCCCTCCCTCTATTCCTCCCTTCCATCCTTCCCTCCTCCCTCCCTCTCTTCCTCCGATCCATCCTTCCTTACTTCCTTCCTTCCTTCCTCCCTCTCTTCCTCCCTTCCATCCTTCCTCCCTTCCGTCCTTCCTTCCTCACTTCCTTCCTCCCTCCTTCTTTCCTTCCTTCCTCACTGACAACGTAAAAAAGCAATAATAATGAAAAATCACTGAATAAAAAAATTAGGTGGAAGAATGAATATTTTTGAGAGTTCATTGAGTCTAAAGACTACCATCTTATCTACCAAAGCCCAGACTGCTTAAGATTTCTGCAGCTTTTCCTATCACAACAAGAAATAGAACGTTGTATGCTATTTTTACAGATCAACAGGATCGAAGTTGGCCATGATAAGGGCAAGCCTTTGTTTGTGGAGGAAATCGAGGTTTGTGCAGCTGAGGAGGAACCTGTTGTGTTTCCGCTACACTCTTGGGTGGATGACAAGGAGAAGGAGTTTCTTCCTGGCGAGATCATCACTCCTAAAACTGAAGGTGTGTCTTGTCACGTCACTCCTGTAGCAGTAGATATGTAACGTTATGTCAATTTTGTATTGTCACTTTTGTAGCAGTGTTTATGTAACGTTATGTCAATCCTGTTACAAAAGGTTGTCATGACACGTTACTTTTGTAGCAGCAGACTGTAAAATCGGTAATACAAGGTTTTTGTTGTCACGTCAGGCCTATAGCATTAGATATGTAACGTTATGTCAATCCTGTAACACAAGGTTGTCATGACATGTAATTCTTGTAGCAGTAGACTTGCAAGTCGTTAACACAGGGTTTTCTTGTCACGTCACGCCTATAGCAGTAGATATGTAACGTTGTGTCAATCCTGTAACACAAAGTATGTCTTGTCACGTCACTCGTGTAGCAATAGATGTGTAACGTTATGTCGGTCCTGTAAAACAAGTGTCTATGGTTTATTACGTCACTTCTATAGCATTGTTTTACGTTCTGCCAGTTCTGTAACACAATAATTATCTTGTCACATTATAAATCAGTCCGTTTTGTTGTTTGTCACGAGATGATAATTATGTTTATGTATTTTTCAATGCCAATCAAGACTTAGTACAAGCCCCTCTCCCTGAAGAGCCTGAGCCCGAGCCGCCGTTGCGGGAATACTCAAGTAAGTATAAATCTCTTGTCGTTAATTGTGGCTCCTATGCTCACTCTGCTCAATTAGCAAATTGTATACATCATTTGCATCATCATGCACGGAGAAACGTTCATCCCACAAATGATGTTGTTGAGAATCATAATAAGGCAACGAGTTTAGGCGAGAAACTCATTGTCTAGCGTAAAGCCATTGAAGATGAGTCCATTTGTCCGTTTGTAGTGAGTCCATTTAGAACTTGTACAATACACCATTTTCTAAGGCAAATTTGTAGTCGTTGCAGTCCTTTGTGGGGAAAACGCCTCAAATTTGTTGAACTAATGAGACAAAACGTGACCAAGCAATGCTAGTTCCCCCCATAAAAGACTGAAACGAGTATGAATTTCCGCTAAAATATGGTGTATTGCGAAGCTTGTTTTTTCGGCAAGGTGCTAAATAAAGACTTATGTTGTTCCATAAATATTATTTGTCGCTTGGCTTAACTGCTGTCCGCCTTCAGTTGCGTACAGGCTCGGTGAAGTACTAGATCCACGCACTGAACTCTACATCAAACTTTACGGTGACCGTGGAGAGTCTGGGCGCCTTCTTCTAGAACCTGCGCATGACACTCGGGGTCTGGAGAAAGGGAAACTATACGGAGTCACGGTTCAGATCCCTGATATTGGAGAGGTAAAATGTTTGAAAAATATCGAAATACTTCTGCACGTACGTATTAAGAAAAATGTAGTATAGCTTTACTGAGGGAAAAAGTAAAGAAAAAAGAAAAAAAAAGAATGAGGAAAGATTAATGCGAAGTAAAATTGTTTGAGGATATGTTTGTTAGACGCATTTTAGGGAAAATTCGAAGACGAAAATTCCAGTCAGCCGTTGGTAGTTTCATGAAGTGTTATAAATGCTGCTTTACCAAATACCTGCACAAAACGTTTATTTTTATCACAGGATCAAAAATCGGTGAAGTCTTGGTTGCTTACCTTTAGTGTGAAAATAGTTTTAACGTGATAGGATACGAAGTCTTTACAACAGATTTTCGAATGTTTTCTGAATCCCCCTCACTATTTTTACTCAAGATTACACCTTTTATTCACCCACTATTGCACTTTTATTTTTAAATAAAAGTTTTTGTAATTGAAGAAAAAAATTGTTGAATGAAATATTTTATTGGTTGAAGTTTATATATGTACTTACTGGTAAGGATATCTCCTTTACTCTTTTCATCAACTGCAGAATTAACAAAAGCTAATAAAAAACCTTCACATTTTGCATTAATATATTACAGCTTAATGTTATGTTTCATATTTGAAGTCCCTATCGAGCTTATTTTTTTACTTTTTGCATAAAAACTTCCACGTCTAAGTACCTTTTTAATAAAAAAAAGATTGGAAGTTAAATTTTGACCAAGCAGGCTGGGGACCGGTAACCTGTGACGTAGCAGCAGCGAGTTATATGGTTTTTGTTTAAAAAAATTCATTTCTGTTAAAAAGTGTCATAAAATTTTTATTTCAAACAATTTTGAGGGAATGATTCATTAAAGTTAAAGCAACGTGACTATTGTAGCCAGAATCCAATGTTTTGAGGTAAAAAAGATTGTCTCTGCTTCATGCCTCCTGCTACGTCATATGCCTCCTGCTACGTCATCTTGGAACAGGAACAGCGAGAAAAGTTTTATTTTCGAAAATTACTATTATTAAAGGTTCTACTTTTCAACTGTAACTTAAAAAAATAAGCTTGAAAGGGACTTTAAGTGTACAATGTTTCTTTGTCGTTAAAGGTACAAAAGATTCACATTGGTCATGGCAACCGTGGACCAGAGAGGGGTTTGTTTATGGAGGAAGTGGAGGTGAAGGCGGAAGATGGAGAGACCGTCATCTTCCCGTGTCGCTGTTGGCTCGCTGAAGACCAGGCAGACGGAGAATTAGATAGAGTTCTCGTCCCCGGGGAGTCATTAACACCACCTCAAGAAAGTGAGTCTTACGAAAACGTTCCTCATTCATTCCCCCTTTCTTTAAACTTTTCTTTCGCCTTCGCCAGCTCTGCCGAGTGGAAATTGTGTTCTTATTCGCATAAAGACTAACAAACAAGTACAGCCTTACCTTTTTTATCGCACATTGTACAACGTGGATTTAACAAAGAAAAGAAAAGTATAGTCAGTGAAAAAATCAACGTTACAAACCTCAAAAAAAGTAATTTATTTTAACGGCAATAAGAAATGAAGTGAGTGCTCTTTGTAGAAGAAGCCAGAGATACAGAGCTTTCTTCTTTCCTTTTGACGGCTTCCTCTTGAGCTTTTCTTTATCAGTTTTTCATTTACCGTGTCGTCAGCAAGGTCATCAACCGCGAGCCACCTTGCTTCATATTTGTCGGCCGACTTTATCCATTGTTGTTTTTTCTCAACTCAGCTCGGAAGCACGTTTAAAGCCGATACTAAGTTATTCATTTCTATATCCTCTGAAACAGAGTTGAGCTCGTGCAAGGACCTCTGTGTTTTAATGGTACTGACGTTGCCTTTCGTCTTAAGCTTTTGCGCTTCGGGTTCCCGTTGTAGCTTTCGAGTGAAACGGCTAGACGAACTCGGGCTTGCCTGGGCATGCTAAAATCTTTCATCTTGTATCTTAATGCCCTTAAATCCCTCAAGACTTCAATCAGTGGAATCTATAGAAGCGACAGGTCTTTCTTCAGTTTCTACGTAGTTATGCGCTACTTATATTTAACAAACGACCGAGAAATACCAACGAGCTACAACAAAGACTAACAAACGCATGGAAGAACGAGCTAAACAGCCGTTGTCGATTCTTAAGTTCACACGACAGTCTTTTACACATGGATAATTACGTAGAGTGATAAGCCATACTCACGAGTAGTGTACTCAAGGAACATTGAAAAAACAACTTTTAGGAATAAGATATTTTAGAAACAGAAAAAAAGAAATTTCGGTAGTTAATTGACCAGTGTGAGCGCCTAACAATTTGCTGATGAACTCTCAAGAACTATTTCTAGCGTGTAATCCATTTGTATCTGGAAAGAAGGCGAGCAAACTTACAGTCCTTAACTGCATGTGTTTTCTGCTTTTAACTACTTTTGTAATGAGAGATTTGTATAAACATACTTTTGGTTAAATGTTTCATACAACACAACTTTCAAGAAATACCTTTCCACTAAGGAAGAGTTCATTTTTCAAGCACTGTCAATCCAACGTCACTGAGCCCGCAGAAGTATGTGCTATAGTCCTGTTTCGAGAATCCTTCATCACACGGATGGCTCTCAAACACGAACATTTTGCTTTGTTTTTCCATGTGCGTATTAGAGAGTTCTTACAATTAACTATATGATCATGACTTCAAAGTAATGGCAATTAAGAAAGGGCGTGAAAGTGTGAGGATTCACGTTTAGCAAAAAAGAGTATTGTGATTTTGTTAATTCTGTTTATGAGAAGGCAATCATTAAGGACCTGCCAAAACTGTGTTTTGCTTTGACTGAATAATTTTTTGAACAACTGGTAATGAGTTAGATGTATGAATTTTTTACACGTTTACAATGGAGTGTGTTAATGTTAAGAATCTTTGACACCTTACCCTATTTTCCGTTTGTCTTTCAAAGCATACTTTACTTTTGGACAAGCCTGTGGTTATTTTAAAGTACATTACCAGGCAGATTTTTAATACGATGATTTCAAACAAGAGAGGCTTAATGAAACGATAGCTACAATGCCGTTCATGGGTAAAAATGTGTTTAAAAGCATTTAGGGTATATAATCTATGGCGATTTTCATAAATCCGCATTGTCAATTTTTTTAAAGAATTTAAACTGAACGGAAGAACTAAAAGGGTCGAGTTGATATGAAAACATAAGCGATTCTCTATCGTTTGGACATCGACAGCTGCTAAGCGCGAACAGTATGGTTTTCTGTACGTCGTTGTTATCATTTGATTTTACTTTTGAATCATGTTGTGAAGCTGCGTGAGTCAGTAGTAAAATAGAATATTTCATCTTGGACCCACACCATGAGCAGCTCAGGTGAAGAAACTAAGAAAGCGATTACTCTTGCACTTCCATTTGTCCTTATTTACTTCAATTGTAATCTTTATTGTTTATTGCTTTTGTCAACACTGATGCGCGTGGGACTTCCTTGATTTATTAGGGAAGGCTTTAGACATCAATCTTTCTAAACCTATGTGAATCTAATGCTAATTCTAACGAGCGAACTCAGAAAAATTGTAAAATTTCCATAGTTTAAAAATTTCGTGGAAATATGAACCTGTAAACGTCGTTTTACAATATTTCTACAAGATATTTTACCATTTTCCATCTTATGGCACTTTTTCAATGTTTCCAGTGGAATAGTATGTGATGGTTCTAGTTCCATGTGGATTTCTCGATAACCAGCGCCGGCAACGAGACTAAGGCACTTGTTCATACTGTAGTTTGTTTGATGACTCTAGACGTCTTGTACAACGTAGCCTTCGAAACAGGAGACGTTCCTTTCGCTGGAACAGATGCGAACGTGTTCATCGAACTTTATGGGGATGAAGGAGACACCGGAAAGATTGAATTCGGACAGAATGATGACAACTCTCCAGAACGATTTGAACGGGGTCGAACCGACAAGTTTGCTGTGGAAACAGCTTACATAGGCAAGGTAAATGGAGTAGGGATTGCGTCCTTTTATAGGATTCATGTGCAATTAACAGCCGGGCTAACATTTCGTGTATTTTTAAATTATGCTATGTTGGAAATAAATTGTAGGTGGTGCAGTGGTTAGCGTCCTCATTTTGTAGCCCTAGGGTCGCGAGTTCGAGCCCCGGCCAGACCGCTGTGTTGTGTCTTTGAGCAAGGCACTTTACCCGACTTGTTCAAGTCGACTCAGCTATATGAATATGCAGGGACATAGCTGCCTGTTAAGCCATTACGCCCGGCCTTACAAACTTTTTGGAAAATTTATTTATAACTTTTAGAGGCATTTACGAGCCTGTTGCTTATAGTTGGAATGGGCTTACAAATTAACATTGGCTAGTTATGCCCTAGATAAGTACCAGATTAAGCCGGGGGCTAACCTGCGATTGATCAGTGTCCGATAGTTCCATGTAAACCAGTAATTACTAATCTTGTTGAAATTTTACTAGAACACGGCCATGAATTTACCTTTCTTGTTCTATTTTAGCTCAACAAAATACGGGTTGGCCATGATAACATTGGACGCAGCCCTGAGTGGTTCTTGAAACAAGTCACGATAGATGTGCCCCAGCGAAGCGAAAGCTACCTGTTTCCTTATAACAACTGGATTGCTGGCGAAGATGTTGATCTGGAGCCAGGTACGATGTTTTGATTAATACAAGTGTTTTATCCACAACACTTGAACTCAAATTAACACCAGCAAGACACGTTTTTAGCATAATGCTAAACACTTATGTTTCACGAACAAGGCTACTTGCAAGACATTTATTGTTTATTCGTCCCCAAATTAGGTAAAAGTGTTAAATGAAAAGCCTTAAACTTGGAGTTTACAAGGAATTTAAAATTTTTAGGTTTTCTGCCCAAAAGAACCGCACTACGGTTAAAACTCTGAGTTCTATCAAACTTCAGTAACTATATAGTTAAATATGAAACATAACATTAAGCTGTAATGTATTGCTGCAAAATGTGAAGTTTCTTTGACTAGCTTTGTTAACTCTGCAGTTGATGAAAAGAGTAAAGGAGACATCTATACCAGTAAGTACATATATAAAAGTTCTTTATCGTGTGTAGATGAGGTATATGCTGTTTTATTAGTTATATGTATTTTTTTCAGAGCTCGTTTTCCCACGCAAAAAGCCTTTACAACGACATGTGAAACAGACCATAACATATAAAAATGAAACTGTCGGCTGAAACGACGCTCCTGATTGGTTGGATAGTTTCTACTCCGCTGCATTTTCGATTAAAACGACTTAGCGCCAACCTTACCCTTTGGATCCCATGGTAAATTCTCCCATCAACAGTTAATACTTTTCATTAAAAAAAATTTTAGAGAACTTTACTTTTCATCTTGAGTATATGAGTTCCCATAGCTCAGTAGACTAGCGTGCGGAAGACCATGGGTTCGATTCCCATTGGAATTCCGTTTTTTTCGAATTATGTCTCCGCATGATTTCGTACCTAACGTACTAATCATCTTTTGTAGTTGTTAGCTTTATTTATTCAGTTCTTATTTTCTCAGTAGTGACTGTGTAAGTTCAGTTTGTATGCGATGTGTGAGGCGAAGTTAATTACCGAAATTTTTTTTGTTGCAGTTGAAATGACACTGGGGGAAGTGTACGACCCAGAAACGCCCATCTGTGTTCAGCTTATTGGCGAAAAGGGAGAAAGTGGCCTGATCCAAGTAAAACCCGGTTATGGACCAAACGACCGTTTTGAATACGGCAAAACTTACAAGGTGGTGGCAAAAGTTGCCGACATTGGAAAGGTTTGTTGAGTTTTTCTACAATGCCTTCGTGAACTAGTAAAGGTCGCTACATGGCAACCACTAAACCGTCACTAGGTTTGTCCTGGGAATGACTTTAATAGTAATGTTAGAGCAAAAAAAGGGAGAACAATAGTGTTTTTAGTTTTTGAAAAGTAAGTACAAGAAAGACCACAAAGCTAAATTCATGCAAAGAGCTTCAAAAAAGAGGATACGGTTTGGGTCTTTTTGGTTTTGTTCAAAACGACAACTGTAGCATATGTCTTTAAGTGTTATTTAGAATTATTTTGTTTTGCGCAATTTTGTAGCTTGCTTTTTCTACCTTTCGAAATGGTTTAAATCGAGTATGTTACAGAGAGAAAGAGAGAGAGAGAGATTTATACGTCTACATAAATTGATGGATAAATTTCCTAGCTCACCGCTCGTAAACTTTTCCAGTCTCCTGACCCACTGTTAACCGATATTCGCCCACTTTAGACGTTTAAAGGTCAGGTTTCTGTTTCTGTAACGTTGTTCGTTTTTGGCCTTTGGAAAGGTAAACAAACATACTTTAAATTTGTACAAAGAATACTTCATTGGCATTTGAAATGATTTGTTTCTGCTTTAAGTTGAAAGGCAGCTTCGTGGTTAGAGCATCTGCCATGTCATCGGGTTGTCGTGGGTTTCATTCCTTGTTGGGGCTTGTGGGTTTTTTCTTCCTCGGTTTCTTTTACACTTGCCTTTGGTTAATCACAGCATGTTAGCTTTTTACCTCTGACATAAGAAGATAATCCCAATGACTGGAACATACAATTGTCCCAGGAAACCACAATGATAACATACTAACAGCTGTTCATGACTTTTGTTCTCAGACTAGGGACATTATCGTTAAGCCAAATGAAACTTCTACGGGTGTGTTCATCGAATGTATCGAGATCACTAACTCCAAGGGGGAAAGCATGAAAAAAACCGTAAAGAACTGGACATCAAAGATGCAAAATGAGGATGAAATAATGGTTGGTGAAGGGAATCTTCGGGAAGGATATGCCCGCGATTTTGAAGGTCAGCAGCTACCCCATCTTCCATCTTTTTCAATGTCATGTTCGAGATTTTTGCTAGTTTCAATTTGGTTGTTTGCCTTGCTGCCCACCCATTTGTCTGTCTGTCTGTTTGTCAGTCATCCGTTCGTTCATTCATCTACATACTATCAATCCATCTTAACGTCAGTCGTCCATCCATCCATCCAACCATCATTCATCCAATCTTCCGTCCATTCATTCCACCAATCATTCATTAATTCATTTATGCATTCATTCATTCATTCATTCATTCATGCACTCGTTCATTCTTCCCTTCATTCATTCATTCGTTCATTTGTTCGTTCATTCATTCAACATTAAACCCA
>JAOBAT010093160.1:0-17184 GCA_026413305.1 Hydrozoanthus tunicans | reverse complement strand
AATTTGCTGCAGATGCTTGTTTTTCAATTGTTCGTCCCGTTACACCCAACACACTTTAAGGACTTTGTTTTGTTTGAATATTGGTCATATCTAAAGAGAATTTGTTAAGAATTGTTCAATCCCTTATTTTTTAATCAATTTAATATGCTCTGTTGGCATTGCAATAACTTTCCAAAATTTTGTGAAATACATAAAACAATGGATCTTTTAACACTCTCTAAAATTGACAAAATATAGACAAAGGCTAAACGATCGATATAAGTATTGAAATGCTAAGACCCAAACCGTCGTCATCAGATGTCCCACTAACTGACAATGATTTTTTAAGTCAAAAATGTTTGGGTCGAAAGACTTCAATACTTTTATCATACTTTTAACCCTTTATCAATCTTTATTCAAAGTGCTCATGACCTTTTATTGTTTTCTTATCTAGAAGTACGAACATTTCAAAAAAAATTACCAGTCTTTAAAAAACAATGAAATCGCCACCATTTTGGTACCCAAAATGCCGAGTCAATGTGACGTAGGTTGAGGACGTGACGTCAATCAGTATGACGTAAACTAAGGAACACTGCCCCTTGTACAGCCAGAAGAATGGAGTGTAAAACTTGATTTTCGAACTCTTTCTTTAAAACTTTCCTCCTACAACAAATATTTTTCAATTTGATGCGATGTGAGAAAAATGCAAAGTGAGCCTGTCGTACTTATGAGTAGCGACAAGGGGTAATTAATAAATAATTTTAGAATCAATCATTTTGTAAAAAAAATGCATTTAGTACAAATAAAAAAAAAGATTCGTGGATGTTAGAGTATGTACTTTTAATTGAAAAAAAGACAAAAAGAAAAGTTCCTGCACTTTAACTTTTGAGTGCTCAGAAAATCAAGGTTTCTCAAAAGTTTACATTTTCTCTCTTTTCCACAGTCGAAGTCTCTCCAGAAGGGATCTAACATCGCGTGTTATTACCAACCTGAATGTTCCAGAACAAAGGGGGGTTTACAGGTTACTGGTGGTATGCCAGACCCCAAAAAAGTCGTGATGTTCAAAATACTCGGAACCTCGCCTCAAAACGCTTATGGCATTCCCACTGAACCGGACGCATACTATGTTCACCTACTTTTCGCTCTCAAAGACCGCGAGTTAGGATTGATATTTTCTTCGTTTGGCATGCAACTTTTCAATGCATTTACTATCTTGGAAACCAACTGGCAAGACCTGGTCAATGATATCGCAAGAGGAAGAGTGAAAGAAAATCTTAATGTGCCGGAGAATATCATGAGGTTTGTGCTACGAATAATAGCGATTAAGCAAAATATGAAACGAAAGATGTTTGCTTTATAATTACTTCCATTAATTTCAGTATAAAGGTACGATGTATGATTTTAATGTGATACACAATTTCATCGTCTGCTTGCCGTGGGATTTTGTACCGCAGGATTTGTAATAAAACTGATAATGAAATGATAATAATAATAATAATAATAATAATAATGATAATAATTATGATAATAATAACAGAAATAACTTTATTTCAACCATTCAATAACACTAAAAACTATACAAAAAAACTGTGTGTTAAATTTTACAATTCAAAATTACAAAGAAGATTTTTAGAAAATGTCGATTTGTTTATATTAATGAAATTTACTAATATGATAGATAAAATCTTCCACTATCTCTCGTGACTTAGGGAAGAGGTCAAAACAACGGTCCACCCTAGGGACCCAAATTTGGGGGGGGTATTAGCCGCCACCCACCACCTTTTTTCAAAAAAGCTGAATTTCAGGAGCAAATATCAAGGTTAATGAAATAGATATTGATAAAGTGCTTGCACCAACGCTTTCTTTGTGGAGAGAAGAGTCTATAATACAATAAAAAACCAATACCCCTAAATCTAGCCTGCGTCACAGACGAACTATTTTGTAACCGGAACCGTCTGCACGCAGGCTACCCTAAATCAGGTTTTGAGAAATTGAGCTCTGAAAAAGTGGGGAGGGGTGGGGTAAGGGGGTATGTGCCGCCACCCATCACCTCCCCCGACAAAATTGGGTTCCTTGAAAATACCATTGTTTTGACTTCTTCCCTTAAAAAGAAATCTTGAACCTCTCACACATCTATATATGCACAGTTCTTAACAGAGCGTACGACAGCTGGATTTGCAACCAGGAAATGATGCTGACATAAATTTCATTGTTCTTGTTCGAAATTTTATACGCAAGACTTTTCAAAGATTCCTGACAGTCGGCTCCCGTATCCCCATTCGTACCAAAAACCAGTGGTGTAAAAGTTCCCATTTCTACACCCATCACTCTCTGATTGTATTTTCTCTTCTTCTCGTTCTCCTGCTCTCTCTGAAGATCGTTGCGGTGGACTTTAATTCCCTGGTTGGACCGGGAGTTAACATGCGTTGCACGTACGTCAAAGAATATTGTAACTCCTGGTGTCCAGAACCCTCCTGCCTTGATGTCCAGCCTCGCTTCTCGAATTTTGACAGTTGATCACAGGTTAAAAACCTCGCTATCAAGTGGTTGCAGGAGTGGCTCTGTTTCCACATTTCCGCAAACTTTAGCGATGTGTGATGTCAGCATGTCCTGGGTAGTGTCGTGCCTTTGGTCTACAAAGCCTCCCTTGTTACATGACAGGGCATGGTTAACTGTGTAAAGATCTCCCCGCAGACACTGGCTAGTGTGATTGGGCAGTGCCATGTTGTAACGAAGGCATAGAGATTCCCTGAAGTCCTACTCGTTTAAAGCCAGTCCGTGCTCTTCAAATGGCGTAGCGTTTAGCCAAGAGCTGGCTCCCTTGTCCCTTGCCTGCAGGAGTAGATCAAGAGATAGTAATTCATCGGTCTTGCTCATTCTGAAGTTTGTGGCGGCCCTCCTTCGAGTGTTGATTTCGCGCTTTCGTTTTCTATAGTTGTTCTCGTGTTGGGATGGTAGAGTTTTGTGCAACAATAGAATCCACGTGTACGTACTGCCGTTATTTGATTGGATGCTTTGAACTGCTCTGGGGCTTCACATTTTGGATCAGGGAGGGGCTCTGCTCGTCTACGTACTCTTCGAAAAATTCAATGGTGCGTAGGAAGTGTGCGAACTTGGATTTAAATCCTTTGCTAAAGGCGACATAGGCGGCGTATGGTTGACTTCTGCTAATATCCGCGAGAGACTCCAATTGGTCCACTGGTCTTTCAAATCTTTAGTTCCAATAACTGCACCGAGGTAGCATCTTCCTTTAAGGCTTATGTTCACCTCATCGCCAAATACTCTCTGCATTCTCCGCCTTTTCGCTGGACTTGACATTTAATTAGCGTTTAGCTCCGTTTACGATATATCCGTATTTTCTCCGTTTTTCTGTTTCTAAACAGAGAAATATTTTCAATATTCTATATGAACAACTTAATTTTAAACAGATTTTAAAACTTAATGATAGCGTAGTTAGCTAGTTACTCTGTAGCCTTCTGTCCTCAATTACGTTAAACGGGGCATTAACAGTCAGATTAGAAAAAAACTGTTGGTGCTAACAACCTAAAGCTGTCATTTTTCCCAGCGACTTGAACAATCGACTTTCTCCCGACTCACAACGAGCTGAAGAGTTGAGATTGGAATTTCACAAAGGATTTGACAGCACAATAACGAGGCGAATTTGGCCTCATATTCACTGTGCTTTGGTTGTCACAACAGGTAGAGAAGTTTTGTTATTCTCACTTATACTTAAAATATACCATACGCATTGAACAGAAACAGTACGCAAGCCCCCTCTTCGTTAGCTGCTGGCTACCTATGACGTCATCCCAGGAAGCTCAGCTAAGATCTTACTATCTCAGCGGTGTTGGAATAATGGCCTGCCTGCCTCGCATCTGTCGGGTTTATTTCTAAACGATAAACAACAAAGATTCTCTAAAAAAACAGCCCTTCCAAAACAAATGAAGTAGGAAACATTTTCCTAGTATGACGTCATATCCTTACAAACAAGAACGCTAAACCTAAGACTCGGTCTCTCCTATCGCGGGAATCAAAGAGACCCCATAATACTTGTCGAAAAAGAGTATGGCGATCCCCCGATGTCGTGGACGGTAAACTACTAAGTGAGAACAACTTTGAATAAATATAAACGTGATCCGTGTACACCGGACTATCTAAGATCCCCAACACCAAAGTCCACTGTATTACTTAGTAAATAGATGTTGAAAAGCCCTGATTTGAGGTCACTTATGTAGCTGTTTGTATTAGTATTTGTACCCAGTCTCTTTGGCACGCGGTAATTTTTACCAATACCTAAGAAAAACGTAGTTTTAGACCATACTCGACTGTTCTCTCCTACGGCGAGTATGAAAGAAACAGAGCATTGTTTTCGAGTATCGTCTAAGAACTCTTGCTATTAACATATTAAAAGCAAGTGTTATGAATAGTAAATTCATCTAGTGTCAAGGAGCGAGCTCCGATTGATTTAAAACTTATTACTATTTCAGTTACTTCTGTGATCAGTAGTTCTAACACGTTATACTTCTTACCGAAGGATCTTCTGAACTCTACGCTAAAAAGCTCAGGAAACAGTATTTGGATATTCCGTTGTTTTCAGCAATGTATGCAGCAACTGAGGGGGTGATTGGAGTGAACATGTGGCCTGAAGAACTAAATCCAGTTTATACGCTACTTCCTTCTGCAGCTTTTTTTGAGTTCATACCAATAGAAAACAGCGGAGAAGATCAACCAAAGGTTTGCTCTTCCTTTTAGTCATAGATTTCCACTTATTCATTATAAAATGTTGTACAGTAGGAAGACATTTCATACAGCTGTGCTACTTGCTGCGACTCAACTTAATATAGACCAAATAACCCTCGGTTTTGGAGTAAATAGTAGTGCAAAAAGAAATTAAGCTACTAGTAGTTTAAGCAAGACGTAACTGGGATATAGTCCCACTCTCTTTTCAGTTCGGATCCGGAAACTGTTTCGAAAAGACATAATCTTCAGAATAACTGGTAAGACCTGTTTCAACCACTAGGATTATTTTGCACGAACACTGTTCGTATTTGGTCATAAATAGGATACAAACTCCTCAGCGTTGTTTCATACAAGATATTTTACAATTTTCCCTAGAGAGAAATTAAAACGATGTACTTTTCTTGAAGTGTAGTGCCACGATCATTTTTCCACCCTCAAATGGTACTAACTGGTTGACGTCGTCCTTTATATTGCATTGGATGGAATCCACATACTTTCGACCAACTGGTACATAGAATATCTTCTGAAACGTTTTTGTTATTGTTTCGCCCTCTCTTCCCTCAACATCTACAAAACGAAGGAAGAGAACAATCTTCATCCGCCTGTGCATCGACTTTGTCAGAGTATATGTAAAGGGAGTGAAGTCCACTTCTGGCTAATTTTGCGACACTTGGGCTTTCGGTCTTGCGTGTTTGCAATTGATATTCCGATGCCAATTTCCGGCCCGGTGAGGTAGTCAGTTCATCTCCCAACTAAATCTTGAGTTTGTTTTTTGCTTTTGTGACCTGTGACATGTCTTACTATTGTTAAAAAATCAAAATCAAATCCGTTTTTGTGCTGGACTATACAACGTACGAGGGGTTTCCATGAAATTTGTAATATCGCATTTTAAGATTGTGAAAAGGAAACATTTTCTTACAAACCGTCTTACATCCAATCATCCAGCAGGATTGGAACAAATCGTTTGGGAAAACCTGGGTCCCATAAGGTATTAATTCTTCCCAACTACAACCAAGACATGTATCCCTTGAGAGTCTTTGAACGTGTCTGATAAATGTCTCTACATAGAAGGTCTGTTAAACCTTGGAAACTCTTGACTTCTCCGCCAGTTCAGGTACATCTGTGACAAGTACTGCATAATTGTAACAAACGCTTGTTTAGCTTTGTTAGTTTAGGATGGGGAACTGTGGGTACTCACAGCACAATTTGGCAAAAGAGCTACAATACAGTTCTTTATACGCATCTCTGCTTCGGTTATATCCATTTGCTCAAGAGCTTGGAAATACGTGTCTACTTTTTCGTCCTGTGTTAGCATGGCGCATCAATGTTCTGTTAAGATAGCCAACGTCCGCTGCAACGCTTTGCAAAAATGTGGCAACACTGGTGTAATATCGGACTTTTGACTTTCGATTATTTATTTACAGTTTTTTATTTTGCTATTCAAAACTAAAGCTACCGGTTTCATGCTTCATTTAATTTAAACTGAACTGTCAGGCAAGTTTGGGGAAGAAATGATTGCGACATCATATTTTTGATACTAGAAATAATAATCAAAATATTAAAAATAATGTATCAAAAACACAATGTTTTAGAAAAAAAGAAAGAAACAATATTAAAAAATGAAAAAAGAGAAACAATGTTTTCTCACGAAAACATGGAAACAATTTTATTCACGATTTCTAGTTTGTTAACTTTAATAAAAGTTCTCTAACTTTTGACTTGGCCATCCTAACGATGGTTTATGCAGGCATCAAACTGGCAACATCGTGTCGAAAGTATAACAACTCATTGCACACTTTACTAAGTGCTGCTGTTGATGTGGTTATTGTTGAGCTTTTAGGTCTTGCTTAACGTTTTGATTTGTATTTTCTAAAATGTTGTCTATTGCTATGAACCTTCTAAGGCTAGGCAACATATAAGCTTAAGTAGAATGAAGAAAACAGCTTCTCAAGTTTGAGTGATCAGAAAAATTCTGAGTCATTGACGGGAATCTAACCCACAACCCTCTGATTAACTTCTGGAGCGGTTTCCTTTATTCTATTTATACAACACCAAGTTGCAAAAAAAGTCTACATTAATCATTATATATAAGCTTTTTGTCAGGTATATTGTCAGATCATGGACACTTTTGATCTTTACCTATAGACGCTGTTTGCAGAAGAAGTTCAAGTTGGATCGGTTTATGAACTTGTAATAACAAATTGTGAAGGTCTCTATCGCTTCCGGTTTGGTGACGTTGTGAAGATTTCACAGTTTTACAACAAGACACCAGTTCTGGAGTACCAGGTAAGCAGCTCCGGTTCAAAGTAAAAAGGCAACCAGTCCCTTCTTTGCCAAATTTAGAAGGCAGACAGTCCTTTCTTTACCAAATTTAGAAGGCAGCCAGTCCCTTCTTTACCAAATTTAGAAGGCAGCAAATCCCTAGCCTGCGTGCAGACGGTTCCGGTTACAAAATATGTTTTGACTTTACCCGGGCTTTAGTTCGTCTGTGACGCAGGCTACAAATCCCTTCTTTACCAAATGTAGAAGGCAGCCAATTTCTTCTTTACCAAATTTAGAAAGCAGCAAATCCCTTCTTTACTAAATGTTTTAGAAGGCAGCTAATCGCTTTTTACCAGTTTTAGAAGACAGCCAATCCTTTCTTTACCCAGTCAAACATTTTAACTCACTATTGAAATCTAACCTGAAACTTTTAAACATGGTATTATACTCTTGATCAAAAAAGTTTAGCATGTTGTTGCGAAAAACGGTAGCTTATTTTTTCAACTGCTACTGAATTAGTGGGACTGATTGTTGCAAATAACACCATGCATATTTTTTTTTCCAATTTTCTACGCATCGCCATTGTTCACCGTGTTGTCTGTGCATTTAACCTTGTTATATCATATATTCAAAATTTCTTTTTTTACTACCGTTTTACCAGTTTCTGATGGTTTCTTATTTAATATACGTTCTAGTAAATGATTCGTCAGTTTTATCGAGTTCGATTTTGGTTATCTGCTTACCATAATGATTTTCTGGTAGCGAAAGCTAAGTACAAACTGATTTCCACAGTACCGCAAGGGTCAATTACTCAACGTCTATTCAGAGAAGACATCTGAAACGGTGATGTACGAGGCTCTTCAGGCCACTTTGAATGACAAATTCCCTTCTGTTGAGATGATTGATTACACATGCGCAGAAAGTTCCATGCTAGATGGTCTGGAGGTGAGTTTTAAGGATGTTACAAAAAGGGATGATCCAGCCAGTCAAACGCCTGGTCGTCATTACGTTATCTTCATCGAGTTTACAGAAAGCAGCAACGTTGTCGAAAAAGAACTCAAACGCTTTGAAGAACAGGTACGTCAGATAATGCATCAGTGGAGTTTCCTCTGTAATTGTTTTTTATTGACAATCATCCCCTTCCCCCCAAAAAAATGTTTCAAACTTTGCTGGCCATGCTACCAGCTTCCTGACCGTTGGTCCTGTAAAGGCTGGTCAGTTTTTCTGTGTTACATTTTTAACACTCGCTCGTTTTCCAAAATATTCTTGCTCGTCTTATTTTAACCGCAACAAGAGTGATTTAGTGGTGTTTGTTGTCTGATGTTTTAAAATCTTTGTTAATCATTTTTTGTTAGGCCGAGCGTTAGCTTCCCAAACTCGTAATCATAGGGCCCTAAGTTAAGCCCCGGATAGACATGTACAACTATTTTGATATCGGTCGACCAAGGGCAACAGCCTGTGCCTCAATTTGTTTCAGAACTAATGATCGAGTCGAAGAATTTCAAATGCTTAGCAGTACGAAAATACTGTACAGAACTATATTAGATACGCATTCTATTAATTATTATCGTGAAAGAGAATTGTTTTAGTGTTAACTACCAAATCAGATAGCTAGAAGACGCTTTTTTGCCCAAAAATTGTAAGAAAAAACTAAAGAACCCTTTAGAACTGTCTACTCCAGCAACCAAACAGGGTTTTCCTTACCCTAGGAATCCTTTCCGATTACCGAAGCCAGATTTTGTGACTCCACCATTTTTCAAACTAATGAAAGCTAGTTAGTAAACACGATTTACTTAAGACAAGACATACGAGAAGTCTTGCCACTTTTATAATGAATGTTTAGGCTGACTCCAGCAACCATGTTAAATGAATGGCATTCAAACCTTTTGGTTATCACTCGCCAGATTAAAATTATGAACAAAAAAACACAAACTTACAAATTTGGTGAAAACCAAAAAACGCTTTAGAGCATTATATCTTCTGCAGGTTAAAACTATAAATCGTTTATACTCTGTTACTTTTAGTTTTTTAGGTGATTTTATGGGGAACAGGGGCAGACAGACAGCTTTCACTTGTTTGTTGAAATTTTGGCGGTGTTTGACTGTTTTAACAAGAGAGCTTTCACAATACGGCGTTAGGTCCAGGAGTATGCCAAGATAAAGTTAAGGGTTTCAAGTTCACTGAAAAATTTCGGGCCGTGAGCTAAGAAATCTGGCGCCTAGTTCCAAGTGTTTTAAATGTCTTGATGTTCCTTGGTGCATGAATGTAAATTGCAAAAAGTTTCACCAACATACTGATTGCTACATGAGCTTTGTAAACAACTTGGGCGGGGTGTTGATAACGGTCTTCAAGAATGAAAAGAGAGCACAATATGGTACATTTTTTTATTTGCCACAAGATTGAAAATTTACATTGGTCTTGAGTGAAAGATTGAAGTGCTTCCACGAACTTTTAGTTTTGGTTTTATTGGCTTTGTAGAAGGATTGCAAATAGCTTTTTAAAAAATATGTTAGATTCATCAACCTAGCCTAAATGAATAAGAAAATGAAAAAGAAAATCTTGTTAGATTCATCAACCCAGAATGAATGTACAAGGGCAATTGGCGCTGCTGACCGTTCTTTTCAACTAACTAACTATGAGGTGGAACTTCTATGAGTCAGCAAAGCGACAAGTTTACTGCTAGATTCATAGAAAAATACAAGTAGTCTAAATGTTTTAACAAAAACCAAATGGTGCAGTATACTACATTCGATTTTAGACCTTTAAAACAAATGCTTAAAGAATCCGCCATTTTTTGTTAAAAACAGCAGTCTATATCGCTACTAAATGTCTCTGATCGTGGAAAGGATGGCTAATAAGATGGCGGCATCTGTGAAGCGATACAAGTTGGTTTCCAATATACGTATTGGTATGCCTTCGCTGATTCATGCCATTCACTGAAGACAGTGGCTGGATTCCGTTTGAAACAATTATTATAATATATGAAAGACAAAATTTCTCGTATGTCCCTTCTTAAACTGTAAGTTTTGTTTGAACAGTACGTTACTTCATTAGCTGGAACGATCATCTTTCATCATAGTATTAAAACATGACACTTTTTGACTTAAGGCTCAAGACGACAAGAAACACCGAAAAACTGACACACGGTAACCAACCAGAGTGCGTGAAAAGTATAATAAATTATTTTGATATAATCTAATAACATTTCTGATTACCAATTTTTAACACGATAAATGGTTTCAATCCTATCTCAGTTGGACCAGAACATCTGTGACCGCAACCCAATGTACGAGTCATTCAGACACCGGGGAGGTATCGGTATGATCCTGGTGTATAGTTTGAGACCTGGAACCTTCAACAAGCTCATTCAGTTTCACTACAAGCGAAACCCGCTGGCCGGCGGCAGGCTCAAAATACCGCGGTTGACAAAGTCGAAGGAAGGATTGGAGTTACTCCTGTTAAACCTGAAGTGACGTTGAAAATTCAACTTGGAACTGTAACAAACTAATATCGTTTTAAAAATTTTGCAGGGTGTCAGTACTAGTATTAAGGTAGATATAGTCAACAAATTACAACAGTGCTTAACAAAGCATGTTTAATGCGCTTTCACTGCTCTCAATTAGGGAACTGCAGTTGGAAGCAGACGAATCTATGTAAACTTAAAAAGTGACTTTAATTAAGCAATAAAACGCATTTTCTGTGCTGTGTAGTTTTTTATTGCACGATGGGGGGAAGTTGGGAGAATTGATAAAAAAAATTGAAAAATTAACACTAATTGAGTGGAGAAAAGAACGAGGAATTAAAAAGAGTCTCTCAGAAAGTTCGACAAAAGAACTGTTAAAAAACATCTATTACCAGTTTTAGTCGGCCGAGTGTACATGTGTACAAGCTTGATTTAATTCAGTGGCTCTAATTTGAACAGTCTTTCCAACCAGTTTCACTCATCAAGCAGCCGTGACACTGTCCCAATTCAGATCCAGGGCACATGAAGTTCTATTGTTACAGATTGTGTAAAGCTTGACGGCATGTTCTTGGGATGTACTATCCAAAACGTCCAAATGAATTCGTTTTTATCAAACCCGAACATACGAGGTCATTTCAAAGTTGTCTCAAGTGACGATTTAACTTGTAGTTTTTTCCTTTCATAACTTAAAAGCTTGTAAGAAAACATTGCCTAAGCTACTGCAGATATGATTTTTTTGTAATTTCTCTAGGAACTGAGGCAAAGGCAAGCTTGTTTTTGTTTTTATTTTTAGTGTTGAATTTGAATTAATCTTTTTAAAATGACCAAAGCCAAAACAATACTGGGACGAAAAACACGTATAACAACACCAACTAAACTAAAATCGTCTGTGCACTAGGAGGAGGGGGAGTGATACTTTTTCAAAAAGTTTGGTATACTTGCAAAGTTTCAAAATTGAAGCTGTATTTAGTAGTCTAGATTTCATTATTGTATGCTCCTCTGCTATTTACTTGTCAATAAACAAAGCAAAACAAAAACACAACAAGAGCAAAAACAACTTTAATTCATCTATTTATAAAAGAAATTTAACTGAGTTCAATCATTTTTGTTTTTGTTGGAAAAATAGTTACATTTTTCTTTACATATGATCAGTCTTTTTTTCTCTATAGAGAGTATTCGTAAGCAAGTGCAGCAGTTGCATAAATTCTGCACCAAAGAGAAAAGATACTTGAAGAGTGCAGCTGAGCTTGAAGTTCTGTGCTCAGAAGCAAATCTTACTGACATGTGGGAGGGAGGGAGCAGTGCTTCTGGGCTCATCAAAGCAGGCCAGTACTGTTGACAGGCACCTGCTTGGTCAAGTGCGGGCCTACAGCCTCGTACAGCAGCTGCTGGAGTTCCACAGCCAGAAATCAGGAGCCCATGCCTTCAAGATGGAAGAGTTTTTCCGTTTCAGTGGTATCAAACGGCAACACCTGGAGCTTTTAAACCATGTTGACCTTTGTAAATCCGAAAGGACAAGTAGGAGGGGGGAGACTGACCGCAAAAAAAACATAATGAGAAGCTGAAAGAACTTGAGGCGGTAGGAAAATGATAACTATAGGCTAAAATGAAGGGTTGGGCGAGGCCTTTAAGCTTAACTTCAAACTTTTTCTGTGACCTTGGTCCCCTTATTATATGCTTGAACTCATTCTGCCCACTGATGCATATTCCGCTTCACATGAGATATTTCTACATAAATCTACATGACGGACACAAAATGCACAGTCCTCAAAAAGTATATTTCTATTGTAATTAAGCATTCATTAACATTATACTTTTTTTAAAAAGGAGCTGGTCAACAAGAAGGTAACACCTGTACTTCTCGCTGATGACTTTAACCGTAGCCACCTGCATCTGACACCGAGTGGAGAAAAAATCTCCAAAGCAACTCACAACTTTTCCTGTTGGCTTCACTGTCGGGGCCGTGTAACTGCAGAAGCAGGATTGATTGCTGAAACAAATGTTCCTGTAAATGACCAAAAAGTAAATATATAGCAAACTAAAAACTACTGCAGTATGACATAACTGTCAGTCCTGGTATAAATAAAATTTCAATCTTAATCTCACAATCATTGGTTAGATAATTGATAAAGACTACATAAAAGAAAGATCCTTAGAAATGTTTGAAGGGATTTAAACAGAAAGCTACATGGAAACCTGGCTTAAGAGGTCAAATAAGTCAGCTGATGACTATTTGAAGTCACTCGAAAACTTTGAGCTGGAGACAAAGGAAATGGAGGAGAGGGAGCACAAAGTAAGCCCTTAGTTACTTAACCTTGTTTCCTGAGCAGCACTTTCTACTGTACAATTCACCTACATTTCCAAATGTTGTTGAGGAAATGATTTGCAATCATCATGGTGTACAATGGTGACTGTGAACACTGGTGTGTATTCTTTCCGATCATCAAAGTTAGTAGCCATATTGGGTTTCAATTAAAAGTTTTAAAGTTACATAATCATGCACTTGCTTATAACATAGTATTGTGGTATCACAGCTATTTTCACAGAGGCATGCCAACAAAGTCAAGGTGGCAGAGGCATTTGCAGAAGATGAGATCCATCAGAACAGATATCCAGTGGGAGCTTACTATAAAGTACAAAGTGGTATGTCACTGGATAACATGCATCTCATTGACTGCAAACCAGGTCAGGCAATATTTATTTAAAAAATAATAATAATAATAACTTTATTTCCAAAACTTTGGTATAAAATTACGATTTGGATTACAATGCTTTTTTAAAAATACAAAATACGTAAAAAATTCAATTACTCTATATAGACATTTGGATTATT
The DNA here is from genome assembly GCA_026413305.1 of Hydrozoanthus tunicans. NCBI lineage: Eukaryota > Metazoa > Cnidaria > Anthozoa > Zoantharia > Hydrozoanthidae > Hydrozoanthus > Hydrozoanthus tunicans. The sequence continues at coordinate 3,907 of JAOBAT010093160.1, read as the reverse complement.
GAATTACAGTACTTAAAATATAAAAATACATAAATGCAGATATTCTGTATTCAGATGAGCAATTGCCCTGGGAATACAATACAATACAATACAGTATATACTAATGATTTCTTGTGCCTTTCGGTTCCTGATGATGTTTTCAGTTCTCTTATATTCCTCAATCTGTAGCAGTGATTAGTAGGCTTGGTCTAAACTTGGAGCACGGGTGAGTGTCGTCGGACATAATGCGTTTCAGTTCTCGTAGGGTGATTTCCTTCCTTCTTGTGGACAAAGATGGCAGAAAGTCCATAGGGAGGCCTAATACCCTGAGACTTCTTGATTGGACTTGTTCAAGTTCATTCTCTAGGTAGCGTGGGAGGCCTCCCCAGATGGCTACCCCGTACTCTAAGAGTGGTCTAATTTTAGTGTTGTAGCATGTGATTCCAACTTCAACCGGTAAGTTCGCGCGACGGCATTCTCTAAGAAAAAAGAGTCTTTTGTTGGCTTTCTTGGTAATATAATCCACATGTTTGTTCCATTTAAGATTGTTCTTATGCCAGACACCCAACAACTCAAAGGAGCTGACTCTTTCGATGATTTCGCCTCCAGTTGATAGTAATGGTGGTTCTGGTATGGATTATTTAAAGCATATCCACATGTCTTCAGTCTTCTTTGCATTTAGGGACATTTTGTTGGTTTCTGCCAACCGTGCACGCAGTTAAGTACATCTTGCAGATGACTTTCTCCATTGTTGTCAACATGAATGTCTTGAGTACAGTCGTCAGCGTATTTAGTGGTGTTAACATTGGAATCCTGTGGGATAGAGTCTTCGAGGTCTTTGACGTGCACATTGAACAGCACAGGGGATATTACCGAACCCTGTGATACCCCAGCGAGACAGGTCTTAACAGATGATGTAGATCTCATTACCTTGACTTGTTGACTTCGATCCTCTAGGAAACTACGTACCCACAGCCAGAAATATCTATTCACTTTAATCTCATTCACTTCCGCAGAACAATACTATTTAGTACTTTAAATAAACAGTTATAACTGTTCTGTACATAGAATGGTGTTAATTCTTAACAAAATCGTTACTAGGCCAACAAGGATATCCATTTGCTTGCAATCTATTATGTTACCCCATAAAAAAAGTACTGTGAGAAATTATTTTGGAGGTTTTTGAAGTTTTTTGGCTCAATAGCAGAAACTAATTCCCTCCAAGCAAAAATTTCAATACAATTTTTTTCGCTATAGTATATAGCCAAATTCGCAATTTGGATTTTTTTTTGCAGGTAGTATCTCAGTGTTATAGTCTGACTTCTGCTGCGCCTAAAAAATCAAAAAAACAAATCCCTTATGTAAATAGAACAAATTGTGTACACATTCTTTGTAGGTTATGTGAAGTCTGCTAAAGGTTTGGGCAAAATATGGAAGGAAGTTAGGCAGAGATTTCCGGGGATATTCAAAGGGCAAAATGTCCCAACTCCCACAGATTTCCCTCTTTTTCGAGATGGACTGAGACTTGTGTACAGCACAGATTACAAAAAGCAGTTTGGAACATGCATGGTTCCACTTGCTGGTAATTAATATGATAAAGGAATTGCATGTGAAACGAATATTTACTGAGAGAACAACATTGAATCCCATTTATAAAATGATATAATAATATACATCAAATAAAAAAAATGTGGTGACGTACAGATCGAAATTCGGAAGAAAAGTAATTTTGAAAAGTATTAAAAATAATGTCTATTAAAGGCTTTAGCAGATAATTTTTTAAAATATAATTAGTGCTAATGAATGTAACTAGATCCATTAAGGTAGTAATTGTTGAATTTAAATAATAATTAATAAACTAATCAACTTTTAATCTTACAGCAAACTTTCATATGGGGAAGAGTGCTCACTCTGGTCTCTTTGTTCATTATTATGAACTAATTGTACTCCCACTGTATGAATACCTGCATCCAAAAGCAACACCTATCAGACCAAATGCAAGATTTGGCCGCCAGGCCTACTACCTAATGCTGCTGCGTGAAGGTTGGACCAACATCAGGGGGACGATACTGCCAACTGCAATGACTGGGGATAACAGGTAAAGTGTGTATCTTAACCCTTTCAGCCCAGAGCACTTTATTAATGCCTTGCTTCTCCTTACATAACGCAAACGAAGTAATGCAACTGGTAATGAAAAGTAAAAAGTTGATCAAGTCACAATGCTAGGTAGTAGACCATACATAATGCAAACAAGCTGTCATACTGAGTCAGCTAAAACAACAAATCCAGGCAAGCCTTTGCTCACCCCTCATTCCTCCCCTGTTTGACCAACTTACTTATATTTGACCCTAGCCATGTATTTCAGAAGCTCCTCAAAATTGACCGATGTTACCTACTCTGATATAGAATGAAAGGGCTGGCTTTTTCTGGAGGGGGACGAGTTCAGTTTACTTGGGTGTATGTAAATTCATGGCGTATTGAAATTGTTTAGAACGTTATTAAAATGGAACAAATTATTTGTCTAGTGCCAATAAAATTATGCCAAATAATTACTGTAAATAGAAAATTATAAAAGTACCCTAATCAACAATGGCCTCTTGGCCTTGTTATCTGTGAATTACCTCTTGGGGCTTGCCCCTAAGCTACGACCTAAGATACAATTATAGCTTTTGATTCTGGTGTTCTTGAAAATAACTGTAATGTTGTTGGGCTAGGCAAGTTTTCTGGTTCTTCAGTCATTTGTCTGATCAAGGTCACAATTTAACAGACAAATTGCAAGTCAGGCCGGACATAAATGTTTACCTTTAATATTAAACATAGATTGTAATGTTAGGTAAGTGGTCTCCTTCAATGAAAAAAATCAATTATGAATCTTTGAACACTGAACTGCAAAAACACAGTCTTGTGTCCGATTTTGTTTACCTATCATATGTCCGATTGTTATTTGCTAACAAGTATTACTGAACAAAAGAAAAGAAATTCAATTCAAACAACTCAGACAGTTCAACATATTTTAAAATCACATGCTTTACAAATTTTGAATCGAGTGTTTTGTATCGTGCGAGCTGTGCTCATTGTTGCAAGGTGTTTGAGTCTCAAGGATAATTAATCAAATAGTTGTTGCCACATACATAATAACCAATACTGTGGGTATGCTTTAGGCATTAAAACAAGTTCGCTCTTGAACTAAAAAGATAAACACAAGCTATCTTCCTTTCGAAGAAGCAAACACTCTGTTGAAAAGTGAGTATAATTTAAACACAGAGCGCACGTATTCAAATCCTTCTCAACTACGACTCTGTACTTGTATTTGTAAATGCTTTGGCACAAAGCTTGTTTTTGTACAAAAGTGGTAGATTATTTAGTTCAAATATCATTCATGCTTAATACCAATGGTAATGAAGGAATTTATCAAGAAGTTAACCTCGCGTAAACATGCCTTACCTGTCAATTCGATAAAAACACGTGCGCAGCTTGTTGCAAGGTGTTTGCACTCGCATGAAGAAATCTGGCTTAGTCTTTTCGTTCACAACTTCCACTAAGTCTCCGTGTGAGTCATTGGCTGGGAATCCTTTGAGAAAATTGCTCAAATACTATGCTGCGGCAGTTTTGTTGTCGTCACTTCGGTGCTAAAAACACGACTTCGCAATCACTGTTGTTTTAATACGCAAGCGAGTCGCGAAAACGTCAATAAAACTTTTTTCCCGGTCGATCAGTCTTTCCCCTCGTGTCTCAGTTAATCAAACATTGATGGTTCAGTATTAAATACTTAATTTGTTTTAAACGATAAAAAATGATGAAGAATAACAGCAATTTTACGCAGAAAGTTAAGTTACTTTCTAATTCGCTTCGCTCAAACGAATGTAAATTATTTTCTCTCTAAATGCTTCTAAATTCATGACAAACACATCTTGATGGGTTAATTGCT
>JAOBAT010093149.1:0-17184 GCA_026413305.1 Hydrozoanthus tunicans | reverse complement strand
CAGGGCCCCCCCCCCACCCCCACCCCCCCAATCATTTTTTGTTTCCGCCACTAATGTTACAATGAAGAATTATTTAAATTGTCATCGCTGGGCCCTGCTGTTTGAAATCCAAAAGAAAATCCGCATGGGCGATAACTTTCCATGGCGTTTCTGCTTTTGTTTCTTTGGCGCTTGTGTTCACATACGCGTCAATCTTTCGATTGTTTTTCTGACGGTTCTGAAAATTATTCCAGCTTTGCAGCTAGATTTCGGCAACTTTGATGTTTTCGGAAATTTTGAAATTTCCTCAAGAGCCGGTCGCATATACAATTGCTTCACGTTGACACCTTTGGAATCAAAGTAAACAAAAACTCGCTGAAATTTAGTATAGTGCAACCCGGGCCTAAGTCTGACGGTAAATAGTTTTCATATCAGTCTTGCTGCTCAGCTTTGGTTAGTGTTTCAATTTGGTCCAACTACCACTGACACTATTAATCTGTTTTCCTTTGTTTTGTTTTGTGTTTGTTTTATGACATTTACACTAAAGGAGTCACGCACGAGAAAACGACGGTAAATCGGGCACCCACCCCGCTTTGGTTCGTTTCATACTTTTCGGCCTGATCCTGGTTCCACCAGTGGTAACCTTACCCGCACGACTATCACCTTGTCGTGACACCAAAGGATGGTACAAATCAAGAGCCAGGTTGTAGGACAAAGCTGCTGATGAAGCGGAAAACCGCATGCTATCATGTCTGCGAGCTCTCTGGGGTTTAGGACTAGTGTGCAGGTACGATCCTGTCTGCATGTTGTTGCCATAGATACTTTGTTTTCTGTCATTTCTTGAATGTGGCGAGGCTATTTTGTTTAAATTCTCCATTCGTTTGCTTGACGATGAGTGCAGCTGGTACCTCTGGTGCTTATGCCAGGTGCACTGAATGGTCAACGCTGCTATCTGCCGTTTTATTTCTTCATTTTCCTTACGAAAACGAGAAATCACTTTTTGGTGTTTTGTCAATTCTTGGGTTCTTTTCCTATAAGCCCGAAATGCTCGCTGTATCAGGGTGGCAGCATTAACCTTTCGGCGGATAAGATGAACGCGTTCCTTTTCCTTTCGATATCGCTCAAAAGGCGATGATGAAGTTGGTGGCGAAACGGTTCTCCTTGCCGCGCTGTGTGGTGGCCCATGTTGGAGCTCACCAACACTGTCGCTACAAGAAGTTCCTGATGCAACGTATCTGTCTGTCGAAACAACAACGCATTCATCTTCAGTTGATCGATCAGTCCCAGCACTGTTTGCTTGGGAAATGTCGTTCTCTGCATCAGGTACCAGAACGACTTTCTTATCGATCTCCTTCATGTCCTCCTCGGATTCCAGGTCTTTCGGCCGGTTTTCGCAAAGTTCTCCAACGCTGCCCTTTCCACATGCTAATGTTGTATCAAACATCGGTTGATTCGAATCTTCAAACTCCGTATTACTCTCCTCATTGGAAAGTGTAAGAGTTTCAGGGGATCGGTTTGTTTCACTGGAAAAGCTGTTAGTTTCAATGGAAGTTCTTCGTTCCTCGCTAAGACTATCGTCAGATAACGAGGTACTAACAGCAATTCCGTCTGAGTGACTGCTCTCGAGGATAACACTTGGTTTCCCTGAAGCAGGTTTTGCAGATTTTGTGGGGTTGGAGCTCTCGTCATCTGTTTGACCATCACCAGCTCCTCTCTCGCCATGCTGTGGAGAAAAGCAGACAGTTAGACAAGTAGAATGAGAAAGCAAGCCTGCTGTTTTTACTGCCTTGCTCGAGCCTCGATATTGGTCATATTCATTGTCTTGAACAACAGAACAAGCCTTTTGAAAAACCACATAATTCACTGAGATTGTATAAGGAATAACTATAGGCTGGCATAACAGGAATCTTCCTGTCCACTCTCAATGCAATTTGGCGAGTCAAGGAAATCGGGGCTGGTAAAACAACCATAATATACCTCTTCATAGTTTCTCAAACATAACCAAGTTTTTGCCCGGGTCCAGGACGAGAGTGACCTAAATTATTGAGAAACCTGAAACTGCTTGTCATAAGAACGAAACTATTTTAGGCACCAAAGGTCAAAAGGGTTTCTATTGTCAAACAGTCAGTCAAAGTTCGCGTCGATGCTACGCGCTTTTTTGGTGTCGGAAAGTGACTCCTAATGAGAATACAGTGGAATCCCGGTTTAACGATCTTCGGTTTAACGATAACCCCGGTTTAACGATAAACATTCAATTCCCCGGCAAAAGTTATAGTAAAATGTATGGGGCAGAACCCCGGTTTAACGATATTCCCGGTTTAACGATTGGGATTTTGTACCCCGAGAGCAAAATCTTTCCCGGTATAACGATAAAATCAACATGACAAGTTTAATTAATAAACATCAATGCTTCTGTCAACAATCATTATTCTTGCTTACACTCCAGCAGTAATGAATGCTGATTGATGTGTTTTAAACCGCTTTAGACCATTACTTATTTTGTGAATCATTTGATATTACAAAGTATTAATTACACATTTATCAGTGAACATAGAGTAAAAACGCGTACGTCACCTTTTTCCCGGTATAACGATATTTTTAGAAATTTTCCTACAACATCGTTATAACAGGAATCTCGGTATAACGATATCCCGGTTTAACAATATAATTTTGGCGTCCCCTTGGCATGTCGTTAAACCGGGATTCCACTGTAGTATCATTTACATTAGCACATTAAAGATAAACACAAAATACTTCAAAGGTACACTGACTTCGATTACAGTACGATGAGTTTAGGACCCCTTTGTTCAAAGACCAATTGGCCCATAACCCAGGGTTACGTGTTTATCCCATGCTCGTGTTTTTATGATCCAATAACTGACTTGGCTGGGAAATTTGTGGTTAAAAGTCTGTATTGTTTGAAACTCGACGCAGTGTTTGTAAGCAAAGCAAACCTTTCATTGTGAAGATATAACGATTTGAATTTTTCTTTAAGATAGTGCTTTTGAACAACTGCGCCAAGGAGAAAGAAAACTTGTTCCTCTAAAGCAGATTGAGTCTTGGCATTTCAAGAATGGTTTGAGGTAAGCAGCAAACTTCATGCATATTGCAAAACACAACTTGGCAAAGATATTAACTGTAGATGTACATGTAAATGTACTCACACTGAAAGGTTCCCCATTTTTTTCGCTGTAAGTAGTTTGTTCTTCTTCACTGCTGCTTGTTACAATCCCTGTAACAACATTCAGTTCTTCATCTCTTTTTATAAGTTTATTTTGCTCATGGTTTGTGGAGGATTTAACTTCGTCACACGTCGAAACGTCGTCAGATACTGAACAACATTTCTGTGAAAACGATAGTTTTAAGTTTTTTTGATCAATGGAGTTTGATCTTTTCTTGCTGTTCTTCTTCAGCTGCTCGTGTCGCATGAGCAAGTTCTTTCGGTTCTGGAACGACTTTCTGAACTGGTACCCTTTCCAACACAGCTGGATTGCAGTGGCTGCGATATCACGGATTCCTTCGATAGTAAACGCTCCCTGCTCTAGCAGGTACTGCACAGTAGAAAAACAGTGCAATTTGAAAATTAGTTACATTGCTATAAAACAATCTACGCACACCAAAAACTGCTACTCATTCCAGATCCCACCAGTTAAAATCCACTCGAAAGCAACCCCAATACCCAATAAGTTGTACCAGCCCCCCCACCGGATGTAGAGCTTTTCCATTTTTAAGTCCTTTCGGATACAGCCTTTCCCAGTACTAAGTCCCTTTGATAGGGCATCCCCACCTATAAATCCTCAAAATTTATAATTCCGTCTTCCCATGTTATAATTCCAAAGATACAGCCTTCCCATGTTATAATTCCAAAGATACAGCCTTCTTCAGTTTCACTGCACGTACAAACAGCATAGTTATAAAATTATTTGCTCTTTTATTCTGGTTTAAGCGTTCGATTCTGAAACGTCTCTAACATTTTATGTTCGTCGTTTAAATTTTTTGGCTCTTCATCTTCTCTATTCAAACTTTTAACAAAAATTATGAATGGCATTGAAGATGGTCTTGTTGGTACCTGCGCAACTTCCTGATTGTCTGCACTTATGGCGTAATCCAGAGGTGTCAAACTGCAGGACGAACAAACAAGTTACTTTTCTTGAACATATTTTACACAGCCTTTACGATGTATAATAAAAGTGTGTGTGAGTCGTAACCCAAACTGATTTGCAAGTTCAGTCTCCAGCCAGAAAATTTTTTTTTGGCCCTAAAAATGACACTATACAGGCCTTGTTCCGATCAATTTAGCTTTATGAATTAAATGATGCGGTGAGCTAGACAACATGTATTGAGGTTGTGTCGAGGAGCCACTTCAGAAACCAAAAGGCAGTGCCGGCTTTATAAACGAAAAAGAAATTTAGCCTTAACAAAAACATCACAGCAAGAAATGGAAGAGTAGAATGTCAGGACTTACCGTTCGCCCTTTTCTTCCCGAGCCTGAAAGTTAGGAAATGCGTTGTATTTGAAAAGCAGTTTAACTGCTTCTAGCTGACCATTGGAGCACGTCCAGTGGAGTGCTGTAACACCTTTGTTGTCTACCATGTTCACATCGGCTCCATTTTCCAGCAAGATTGTCATACAGTTCACGAACCCCCCGAAAGCTGCACAGTGGAGTGGGGTGCGTCTAAAAACATAAACGTTGAGTATTTGACCTGCCCTTATCAACAAAGATAACATCCGTCATTTCAATTTTCCACCAAATCATCGTTATCCTAATATGCACCATGCCTTCTGGTCATAATCCGGAGGGGGGATGGGAACGTCATTCATTTGGTCAGGAACTACACCTAACCTTGAAGACCCAAACATTCAAACTCCTCAAGATTGCATTTGCTTTCTCGTTAGCCTTACAAATAAATTTTCCGCCAATATAATTATTTCATCTGAGTTAAGCAACTTTGTTTACAAAAATTCAGTATTGTCAAGTAGTTTATAGACCACGTCACTTTTTCAGATAAGAAGGCTAGATAAAATTGATGGCATCTCTACTATCTTAGGAGTCCGAAAGCATGCATGCTAACCTAAGCGAAAAAAAAATAAATCAAAGGCATCATCTCGAAAGATGATTTCCAACAAATTATGAGAGAAGCCTAGGTAGTTTAAAGTAAATCTTTGTATGTTACGATCTCGTATAAAATATGTTCTACCTTAGCAAATTGGGTGTTTGAGTTGTAAAAAAGGCTAGCCATAACATACCCTAAATTGTCTTTCTTGTTGGGTTCTACACCATCGTGGATCAGCATTTGACAAATGTACGAATACCCTCCGAGCGCTGCCCAATGAAGTGGAGAATGGCCGTCGTGATCTTCTAGATCAACTGCAACATTCTCTGGACAAGTTAAAAAGCAAAAACATTCCACGGTTCAAAACTGTCATTCCTTTTTAAAATTAAGGCTACAAATTTGGTGATTGCTTCTTCCCGTCTTCCCTTACAAATGCCATTATCTAATTCCATTTAAAACCCAAGTTCTTTCTTCGAATCAATCACTATTTAGAAGTCCGAATAATTGGTACGTTTTTCCGGCTAGCAAAGAACCTGGCTTGAAAAGACCCATTTTTGGCCCAGCTGTTGTCTTTTTAGCATCATTTATTGAAGTTTTCTCTTCTTTATCAACAACCCCCATGAATGATGGGTCATGTACCCCTGCTAAAACAATCGCATGTGGTCGATCTTGTCTGAGCTGTTTGGATCAGTCATTCTCACTACAGTCAACTCATAACGTACCTTTAATGGGAAAAAATGGTACGCTGGAAGAACGGGGCACAGGAATTTTTGTGCACCCGGCAAAAAATTCCTGTGTGCGGACCTGGTCAGAAAGTACGTCAACCAAATGTCGTTCCAGTTCAAACTTTACCTCTCAGCAAAAACGACACCACATCAGTATGGCCTTGTTCACAAGCCCTGAACAGTGGTGTGTGGTTGTACATGTCCAGTGCGTTGGGATCAGCAGAACTCTTCAGAAGAAGACAAGTGCAGTTCAGATGGCCGGCATACGCTGCGGCATGCAAGGCAGTACCCCCGGTCTTGTCCGTGGCGTTCACATCTTTGTTCATCCTCAACATTACTTCAAGAGCCTCGTCTGCTCCTGGACAAAAGAACAAGATACTTATCAACATCTAGCGTCTCCTTATGGCGCTTTTGAAGCATTTTAAGTAATGTAGGCGAGTTTCAGCTGACGTCATTGGTCACAACTTAAGCAGTAGAAAGAACAGAGATAAACAACAACCGACTTTAAAACATAAAAACACTTATCAAATTTAATGAGTGACCGAACTTTCGGTTCTATAAGTGTAGTTTCAAAGAAGACAAGGCAAAATATATAAACAAAACTCGCCTATAGATTAGAGAAAACGGCACTTTACGCTATTGTCCATCAAGAATCAAACTTTGTTTCACAAGTAAAACTTCAAAGTTTTTCGTTAACTGCCAAACTTTCCAAACGGGGAGTTTTTCTAAAAGCACTAGGGATTTTTTTTCTTTCCAACACAAAATTTATTTCACAGAGTGACCAAAACAGCAAACTGCTATCTGTGTTGCAGTAACTTCTATCGTTAGGGACCTTAAGCACCGGGGACGACAGCTCAGTTTTGAAATTTTTGCGACTCCGAGAACGACCAGAAGAAAAGTTTTTCAATGTTATTCATCTGTAAGACGAACACCTTCATCTTTATCTGTTCGCAACTCTGACAAAAGAGAAAGCAAACTAGTCATAGCAAGCAAAAGTGGCGTTTGTCTAAGGTCCCTCGTACGGCAAATGAGATATCAAGGTTCACGGCAGAAGAGTTCTTCATCTTTACCTTTGCTAGCTGCCCAGATCAAAGCAGTTCTTCCCTCATTATCTGGCACATCGCTGAAGTTAGGGTCTGACAGAAACACTTCAACAACAACAGCAAAGTTACACTGTGCGGCATAATGCAAGGCAGTTGCACCGTTTCCATCTGCAACTTTGAAATCCGCATTCCTCTGCAGCAGGTACTTTACAATCTTTGAGTTACCTGGAATTCGTGTCCAGTTAATGTCATTTCATGGTAAAAAGACTGGAGAGGGGTCGGGGGTTGGAGGGAAAGAGGGAGAAAAGTTTGATACTTTTTTATCACTTCTCTTCTTTTTTATCATCTCCTCAAGTCTGGTTGACTGGGTTGGTATTATTACTAGTTTGTGTTTCATGTAGTTAGAGTTAATGTTATCGACACTTAGATGAGAGCTATCTGTTACAACATCAACATGTTTGGTTTCTCAACAGCTTACGTAGGCGTATATAGTTTTTCACATTGCTTTGAGTGAAAATTTTTAGATCAAGGAGATAAACTAGTGTTCACCTAAACTTATGTCTTACATTTTGAGCACCAGCTAGTTTATCAACAAATGTTCGTCTTTTTAACCCAGACTTTGTTCTTTGGTAAGAAAGCAAGTTCAACTGTCATTCAAAGCGAAACACTCAAAAAGTGTTTAAAAATAAAAGCATGGATATCAATTGGCGGATTGAACAACATGTCGCATGTGGTGTTTGAGCTTAGCGCATCAAAAACTAACCCTGAGAATCCTCATCATTTAGGGATGAGAAGCTTATCTCTCAAAATGACTTTGAAAAGAAAAACATAAATCCTAGTTGGGAGGACATACAACCACATATGACTGCATGCACGTCAGTTGTACAAGTTAGTTCAAGCAAAAATAACAAGTTGAGAGGCTGTTTTACCTAGTATTGCAGCCCAGTGTAAAGGCGACCTCTTCATGTTGTCCTGAAGTGAAACATCGCACTTTTCATATGATATCAGAAACTTTACCACGGCTTTGTTTTGCTGTGCTATGGCGTGGTGTAAGGCTGTGCGTCCTTCCGAGTCCTGCCAGTTGATGATCTCTGGGTGTTGGTCCTGTTGCATGATTTGAAAGATTGTAATTATAAACTCACCATTGCAAGAAAGTTTGAAAGCCTGTTGCATATGGAAATTTAGTTGCGTACGTACAAAACTATCTATTCAAACATCTACATAACAGTACGTACCAAATATTATAACAACATCTGATGTGTCAAATAAAAAAGTGACTACATAAGTTGATACAGTTTATCACAACTTACTAGCAGCAGTTTTGCAACAGCTGGTCCTTTGTTTGTGGAAGCCCAATGTAGTGGAGATTTTTCTGCAAAAAAAATTAAAGGTAAGGCTTCAAAATATGTTTCTGAGACGACAGCCTTGCCCCAAACACCCAAAGGTTACTTTGTTAATTGGCATTTAATTTATGTAACAGTAAAAAGAAACCAGTTGATCATGTCAATCCTTCTGTCTCCAGATGCTTAAAACCCTGCAACTCAGCTTTTAGCTCGACTATATATATCTATATCTATATCTGGCTCTCTATATACATACATGCGTTATTGCTTAGTTTAATATTTTTCCTTTTATTAATTTGTATGATGATGTCCTTAAGTGGCATATATGTAAATACAACATAAAGATTCGAGTGAGGACTTGCCACTGGAACGGAGTATGATCAAGTTACCCCGATCAACAGCACCAACAAAGAACCTTATAAGGCCACAAAAAAGGTTTCCAGTGGCACGGCTGCACTCAAGTCTATATGTTATAATTTGTATCTTAAACTAGATACTATAATATATTTTAAACAAAGAGATGTCTAGCAACTGGATAACAGTAAAAGTTTTGAGCTAAATACTAGTACAATGAAGTTTTCTTTTCATTTTAAAAAATATAACTGGATATAAGCTTACTTTTCCTGTCCCAGGTCTTGACGGAAGCACCAGTTTTTAACAAGAGTTTGGTGTGTTCCAAGTTGTCGAATGACACACTCCAGTGAAGGGCTGTCATGGAGTTGTTGTCAGGCTCATCTGCTTCACCTCTGCTCACTCGCTTCAGCAACAAGCTCAGACACTGTTCAAAACAATTTTTAAGTCAGAAGTAAAAATTAAATAACGCTTGAAATTTAAGAGACACAAAGAAAATTAAGTTTAATATAATAGACAGTCCACACTAGCACTCTGCAGTTCACAAGGAATGTATACTATAAAGAATTCCGAAAAAGCGGCTACCCAAAAGTAATGCTAATTTTTCGCCCTCCTATTAAACCCCATATGTGATGCCCCCCTCCCCCTGAAAGTAATGGGTACCCGAAAGTAGCCACATTTTGAAAAATCAATTTCTGAGGCAAGAGACAAAATGTACTGTCAGTTGACTATTAGTGACTGTGTATGTACAACATACTGATCAAGGCAGTCTGTTTTGTTTGTTTGTTCATCAGAATGGCTACTCTAAACTAGTGGCCCCCTTTTGCCTGCAAAACCTGAAAGTAACACGGGCTCTTACTTTCGGAATTATATAATATATGGTTGACTGTCACCCAAGTTTTACAACCATTCTAGAAAAATTATAAAGTTTGCTGTAAAATGAGAAGTTTACCCTTGAAGAGAAGTGCTTTGTTGCAAAATGCAGCGGAGTTCTGAAAAGGAGATCAGAGTTATACTAAGTTTTTGAATGTCTAGAGCAAACGTAAAATGTATAAATTCAGTTATAACACAAAATTGAACTTGATCCTTATTCAAAACCAAATGAGAACACCCACTGGGAATTTTCCCTCAAGAAATCCTAGAAACACCTTCAGTTATAACACAAAGTTGAGCTTGGTCCTTATTAAAAAACCAAATTACAACACCCACTGGGAACTGTCCTACAAGAAATCCTAGCAGTACCTTTCGTTATAACACAAAGTTGAGCTCGGTCCTTATTTTAAAACCAAATGACAACACCCACTGGGAACTGTCCTACAAGAAATCCTAGCAGTACCTTCCGTTATAACACAAAGTTGAGCTCGGTCCTTATTTTAAAACCAAATGACAACACCCACTGGGAACTGTCCTACAAGAAATCCTAGTACCTTCAGTTATAACACAAAGTTGAGCTCGGTCCTTATTTTAAAACCAAATGACAACACCCACTGGGAATTGTCCCCCAAGAAATCCTTGTACCTTCAGTTATAACACGAAGTTGAACTCAATCCTTATTCAAAACTAAATGACAACACCCACTGGGAATTGTCCCCCAAGAAATCCTAGAAACACCTTCAGTTATAACACAAAGTTGAGCTCGGTCCTTATTTTAAAACCAAATGACAACACCCACTGGGAATTGTCCCCCAAGAAATCCTTGTACCTTCAGTTATAACACGAAGTTGAACTCAATCCTTATTCAAAACTAAATGACAACACCCACTGGGAATTGTCCCCCAAGAAATCCTAGCAGTACCTTCAGTTATAACAAAAGTTGAGCGCAGTCCTTAATAAAAAACCAAATGACAACACCCACTGGGAATTGTTCTTCAAGAAATCCTTGTACCTTCAGTTAAAACACGAAGTTGAACTCAATCCTTATTCAAAACCAAATGACAACACCCACTGGGAATTGCCCCCCCCCCCCCCCAAGAAATGCTAGTACCTTCAGTTATAACACAAAGTATCATGTGATTTGATTGGTTTATAACAGTAGGTATGAGACATTATTTAATATTTACCTACAAAAAAGTAGATAATGATGCTTATACAAAATGGTGGATGGAAGTACCCACTTCGGGTCCATATTGAAAAAATCTTAAAAAATGCCATTCCTCAAAATACCAAGAAGGCAAATTTTTACATTTGTTGTTGTAAAGTAAGCTTATCATATTTCAATTTCAGTGGATAATGGCGTAACTAATACCTTTATCACTCTTCAAATTCTGCCAATAGTACTATTCACCTCAATGGAAATTCGATAAATAGTTACTGGGCTTCTTCTTTCACCAATGATACAAACCTGCCCAGCCCCCTCCCCTTTAAAGAAAGGAAAGTTCAACTACCTTCCCTCATTGTCTTTTGCCTTCCAGTCAGCTCCTTTACTAAGAAGTAGCTTTACACACTTGTGGTTACCCTATGAAAAACATAATTCACTTGTTAGTGAAGAAACTAAATGCTGCAATTTAATTGGCTTGCCAGCTCACTGTCTATTGAGCCATAGATAGCAAGTAATGAAACCTGAAACCTGTCATGATTGTGCTGGTCACCTTTTGTACCACAGGATTTTTGTTGGTCACAGTTCTTACCCTGGCATTCTTAATTGTCACAGTTGGTACCCTGGGAATCCTATTTGTCACAGTGAGTACCCTGGAATTCCTATTTGTCACAGAGTGTACCCAGGATGCCTATCGGTCACAGTTGGTACCCTAGGATTCCCATTGGTCACAGTTGATACCCTGGGCTTCCTATTTGTGACAGTTGGTAATCTGGGATTCCTATTGGTCACAGCTGGTACTCTGGGATTCCTATTGGTCACAGTTGGAACCCTGGAATTCCTATTCATCACAGTTGGTACCCTTTGAATCCTATTGGCCACAGTTGGTAACCTGGGATTCCTTTGTGTCACAGTTGGTACCCCAGAATTCCTAGTGGTCACAGTTGGTACCTTGCGATTACTATTTGTCACAGTGGGTACCCTGGGATTCCTACTGGTCACAGTTGGTACCCTGGAATTCCTATTTGCGATAGTTGGTAACCTGGGATTCCTATTGGTCACAGTTCGAACCCTGAGATTCCTATTGGTCACAGTTGGTACCCTAGGATTCCTATTGGTCAAAGTTAGTTATTTGGGATTCCAATTGGTCACAGTTGGTACCCTGGAAATCCTTTTGGTCACAGTGGGTACCCTGGGATTCCCATTGGTCACAGTTGCTTACCTGGGATTCCTTATGGTCACAGTTGGTTATTTGGGATTCCTATTGGTCACAGTTGATACCCTGGGATTCATATTTGTCACAGTAGTTACCCTTGGATTCTTATCGGTCACAGTTCATAACCTTTGCATCCTATTGGTCATAGTTGGTAACCTGGGGTTCCTATTTGTTACAGTTGGTACCCAGGACTCCTATTGGTCACAGTTGGTACCCTGGGATGCCTATTTGTCACAGTGATACCCAGGATTCCTATTGGTCACAGTTTGGTATCCAGGATTCCTATTGGTCACAGTTTGGTACCCAGGATTCCTATTTGTCACAGTTGGTAACCAGGGATTTCTATTGGTCACAGTTGGTACCCAGGGATTCCTGTTGGTCACAGTTGGTTTATTGGGATTCTTTTTGGTCACAGTTGGTACCCTTGGATTTCTAATTCTCAAAGTTGGTAACCTGGGGTTCCTATTTGTCATAGTGGGTACCCAGGATTCCTTTTGGTCACAGTTGGTAACCAGGGATTTCTATTGGTCACAGTTGGTACCCAGGGATTCCTGTTGGTCACAGTTGGTAACCAGGGATTTCTATTGGTCACAGTTGGTACCCAGGGACTCCTGTTGGTCATAGTTGGTTTATTGGGATTCGTTTTGGTCACAGTTGGTACCCTTGGATTCCTAATTCTCAAAGTTGGTAACCTGGGGTTCCTATTTGTCATATTGGGTACCCAGGATTCCATTTGGTCACAGTTGGTACCCTGGGATTCCTATTGATCACAGTTGGTACCCTGGGATTCCTATTTGTCACAGTTGGTTAACTTGGGATTCCTACCGGCCACAGTTTTTATGCCAGTATTCCAATTGGTCACAATTGACAGCCTAGGATTCTTATTGGTCACAGTTGGTACCCTGGGGTTCCTATTGATCGCAGTTGGGATTCCTATTGGTAATATTGGTTTTTTGGGATTCCCAGCAGTCATAGTTGGTTCTCTTGGATTCCTACTGGTCACAGCTGGTACCCTCAGATTCCTATTTGTGACAGTTAGTATTTTGTCACAGTTGGTAATCTGGGATTCCTACCGGTCACAGTTTATATGCCAGGATTCCAACTGGTCACAGTTGGTAGCCCAGGATTGTTTTTGGTCACAGTTGGTACCCTGGGATTCCTATTGCTTACAGTTGGTAACCTGGGATTCCTATTTGCCACATTGGGAACCCTGAGATTCCTAGTGGTCACAGTTGGTAACCTGAGATTCCACTTATCACAGTTGGTACCCAGGATTCTTATTGGCCACAGTTGGTACCCTGGGATCCCTACTGGCCACAGTTGGTATCCTGGGATTCCTATTTGCCACAGTTGATCCCCACAATTCTTATTGGTCACAGTTGGTAACCTGGGATTCCTATTGGTCACAATTGGTACCCTGAGAGTCCTTTTGATCACAAGTGTTAGCACTTGAGATTTCCTATTCATCTTAACTGGTACCTAGGGATTTCTATCAGTAACAGCTGGTTCCCCAGGAACTTTATCAGTCACAATCTTAATGTAAACTAGACAAGAAGTAAAAAGAGCAAAAAAATATCAAGTGTTGATATTTTAATTTTTCAAGCTTGAAATGCCGACTATGGCCCTGCATCTTTCCTACTTACACATATTCTGTAGTTAAAAATTAATACTTACTTGACAAGCAGCCCAGTGCAATGGAGTCCGGCGATCCTCATCGAACAGATTCACCTTGAAAACCAAATAATCTGCGTCAGTATTGCACATTTCCAAATCAGTTTGCATTGAAGTTGACCCTCAAACATTGGCCTTTATAAATGATAGTGCTTCCTTGTAAAGGCTGACCCTATGTAATGGTCTCTGGATATGTTTCTAACCTCTTTACATCTCCTCTAACAGTAACCATTAATAATTGTCAAATGGTAGTCTGAATCTTGGATATGTAGTTGAAGAAGAAATTATTGATTCACAAGTTGAAAGCTCAGAAAAAAATTTGATTCACTTGCAGGAAACAACTCACATAGGGAGCCGAGTCACTGGTTGAGTTCATGTCTATTCCCACTTGACATACGATTCACAAACTCCTCGCTTGATATGTCCAATAGTACGTTGATACTTGCGCTTCTATTATCAATTGGTAGTCTAAATCTTGGATATATAGTTGAAGAAGTGATTCAGATTTTTTCCGAGCTTTCAACTTGTGAATCAACATTAACAATTGTTTTATTGAAAGTTTTAGACTTGTTAATTGCAATTTCAACCCAGAGTAATTTATATGTTTTCACAGTTTATATTTTAAATGTACGAACCTGGATGCAAATTCAACCATTGAAATGTTATAAAGCACCAACTTACATTTGCTCCTGATTTCAACAGCAATTCTGCACATTCTAACCGATCGCCGAGAACACTGAAAACCTGAATGAGAATAATTCGTAACATAAGAAGGTATATATTGCACAAAAAATACTAGATCCAAGTTTTGAAAACTCAAGCTCTTTTGAAAACTCAAGCTCTAGATCTCAAAAAAGTATTTTGTAATGAGGTCAAACCACTTAATTTATTCTTATTCTTATTCTTATGACATTTTTGACTCAAGGAGTCACGGGAGAACAGACAATAGGACTCGAGGTCCCCTTCGAGGTCTGCCACCCGGGACCTACGGCTTAACGTCCTTATCCGAGAAGACGCGGAGGTCTAACCGTTTGCAGATGTTAGAGCAAAGGCAGCACCTTCTCCTCAGTTGTTTTAAGACCCTGAATGAAGGTCCGGCACCGGGAATCGAACCCGGGCCTCCCGCACGACAGACTGGCGCCTTACCAACTTGACTAACCAGGCGGCGGTTTAACATTTAACATAATTTAACATGTAAATGATTATTTTCCTGTTAGTCAGTCTGTTATCTTATTGAAAATTATTTAAAACTTACCAGAGGTGTCCTTCCAAACTGATCTCCTTGGTTGAGCAAATCATACTCTGGAGGGGAGATTGAGAATCATTGTTTAACAACGTTGTGTTAGTATGCTGCATATTTTAGGTATAATGTATTAACTATGGAGGGCTTGCAAAATTGGCAAAAACCCTGTCATGCCAAGCAGTTATTCCTCCACCAGTGGTTTAGCCCATTTGTTTTATTATTCCATGTGTGTATTCTAGCCATAATGGATTTTTTGTTTTTTTTTGCTAGTTCTGCCAGGCTTGTTACTCACTACTGATGTGGTGGCATGGGTTTGAGAGCCCATTAACATTATTTGTCAACAAAACAGCAACTTTGCCTTTCTAGATTTTACAGGAACATCCTTACCTGTCCAAACCTTGATGAGTCCTCAGGCTCTATGTGACCCAAGGGAAACTTTCCCGGCTCCAACCACTCACCCATGATTTAGTTTACCCCCTCTTCTGCCTACCTTATGTCTCTTGACATGTCAGCACTCTGAGGCCACCTTGTTTGAAGGCCTTTTTTAACCTCACCCTGTTACACTTTGTACCTTACATTGGTGCAGGGGCAAGGATGATAAAAAAACTGTGTTGCTGAGTGCATTGGTGTCAGGATTAAAGGTAACTCAACAAGGCCTGCAGACCAACAGAGTAACCCCTTCACTCTCAGTAATTAACAGGTGAAACACACCCCACCTGTTCCTCAACCACAAGAACCTCTGCCTTAACACCCTTGTTGTGGAAGACCTTGGCAGCCACCTACAGCTCCATGCCATTTGAGGGACCCAGGCTTGTCAAATCCAACACAATTGAGCTGCCCTCAGCCTTATTATGTGTCAATTCCACCATTGCCATTGAAGCATGTACAATTTACCCTTTAACTATCACTCCAAGCCTTCACACAACTCTTCCCAACCAGCACCACCACTTTGTCTCTACATACATTAGTTTTAACTGCCATCCACCTACAGCAGGTGTGCCAATAGTTGGCTAGCCCTAATAATCCATCAGTTGCCCATGGCCAGATCTAGAGCCAACCAGCCTGCACACACCGTCAAAGAGAAGGCAATGACCAGAGCATTCCAGAAACTCCAAAAGTCTTTTGAAGACTTTTTTCTAGACTGACTCTCTAGGTAACTGTGTTTGTTATAAGTTGAATAGTTGACTATCTTTGCAAAAAAATTCTTTAAATGAAAAACATTGTTTTAAATTCAGAGGAAGAATGTTTAGATAAAACATTGAGCACTATAGAGATCATAGTAAACTGACTGACTAATGGATTAGGGTTTCGGCTGACAGTGATCGGCTCCAGGCTGTTGTGGTGTCTCTGTCTACACTTCCTGTATATTGTATAATTTCTATGTCTCTTATCAATATATATGAACATAATTTATGTAAGTGAAGCATAATAAATAATAAACACATTTCATGTAATCTCTAACAAACTTGGTCAAAGCTTGCAAATTCTTGCAATGATTTTTCAGAATGACTTTCAACTGTGTTTTACCTTCTTGCAAAAGCCTCTGAAGCAGTTGTTTGTCTCCATTAACAGCAGCTGCATGCATTAATGTTGTTGGAATACCTACAAAACAAACAAATCATATCATCCAATATTCAAGATTATTTGCAGCTTTCTTACCCACAAGTCAAAAAGTTTATCAACATTTAGATTGTAAACTTAGATGATTAGTTTAAAAATTTCAAGTGTTAAGTTGACATGACTAAAGAATCATTTAAAAGTTTGTTCATTACCTTCTGGTGACAGGTTTAACTCAGTCTGGCTTCCCTCTGGGCTTGATCTAGGATCATTGTTCTGTCAAAGGGTTAAGATTAAATTTTAAGTAAAATAGAAAATAAAACCAATACATAACCAGAAAGTAAAAGGAAAAACTGTGACATACCTGAACAGCATAAATCTCAAGCTATAGATAATTTACACATGCACAGAGCTTTCAAGTCTTTGCATACATTTAGTACAAGTCTCAATCAGTTTGATGTAAACACACACTCTCGTGAATATTTCTCACATATTAATTAGCACTGACTTCTGGAAGGTGTTTCTGTACTGCTTTGTGTCTGGTTGTAATGAATTAGTGCATTTCCAGTGATTTGAGAAGTGCAAAGTTCAACAATTTTCCTTGCGTGGGGAGTAAACTATTTTACTCTTTGGAGAACCACAAACTAAACCATGAGAGCTGTTGAAGGCACCAAAGGTAACAGAAGTCCTAAATGTAACAACAACTGGTCCTAAATGTAACAACAGCTGGTCCTAAATGTAACAACAACTGCTCCTAAATGTAACAACAACTGCTCCTAAATGTAACAACAACTGGTCCTAAATGTAACAACAACTGCTCCTAAATGTAACAACAACTGGTCCTAAACGTAACAACAACTGGTCCTAAATGTAACAACAGCTGGTCCTAAATGTAACAACAACTGCTCCTAAATGTAACAACAGCTGGTCCTAAATGTAACAACAACTGCTCCTAAATGTAACAACA
>JAOBAT010093138.1:0-17186 GCA_026413305.1 Hydrozoanthus tunicans | reverse complement strand
TAAAAGGACTTCAAAGTCTGAACAGTGGTATGAACAAGCATATGTTGCAGACGTTGTTTGATTTTATGGACGAATCGGGGGAAGGAGAATTAGAATACAGTGAGCTTAGACAATTCATCATGAGAGGAAAGAAAAAAAAGTAGTTTGTATGAATTTTAGCCTGTTTGCTGGCGGCTGGGTGATTTTTTAGCGCGGAAAACTCACAGGACACGGCGTTGCCGCCACCTTGAATTTCCTGGTCGTGTGGCCCTGGGTGCGAAATCCAAGAGCAAAGCAAAAAAAATAATCACGCAGTTGTCTTTTTCAGTTTTAATATTCATGTAATTACACTTACATTTTACATCTGAGGCTTGTTTCTTTTGGAGAGAAACTATTTGAGTAAGATTTGGCGATTAAATAGACATCCACAAGACCAGCTGATCGGTAACTGTTTGCCAATAAAAAGTCAAAATATTCTAATTGTACAAATGACAAATTGCGTGTTTGAAAGAGAACCGTATTAACCCAAATCAAACTATCAGTTTGTAGCTTCAAATCAGGGTCACAACATCGAAACAAATGTCACTCTCTTAAACACGCTCTTAACAATCGACAAAACTGAAATGTTCATTTACAGTATAAAACTTCGGTTGCAATTGTAAAGCCATTTAGATGGGCAGTTCAAATTTTACATTCAGGGAAACCTTTCTGGCAAGCTCCACGATGTTGGCCACCCTGACCACCTGTAAATTGAAATAAAACGAAATCAAAACTTCAGTTGATGTCTTGGATAATTGTAACCGCTGACTATTCGCGGGATCCCTCTGTTAAAATACTTATAGGCACACGAGGCAAGAGAGCACTCAGGCAGCTTTTTAACTCTGGCAATAAGTTTTCCATCTCGCCAAGCTCGCTCAAGGATTTAAAGGTTATATATTTAAAGTTGGTTTTTGTTGTTTATCAATCAAGTTGTACAACCAATAAAACGTTTCTGTTCAAGAGCTTGCTGCATGGTGTAAGTTTTTTTTTGAGCCAAAAGCTGTCTTGTGTGACAATATCTAAGGGATAAAAGAGTTCGCAATAATGACTAGAATTACATATTGTGAGCCAGTAGCTCAAGATTAAGCTACCTACTACTACGAGGCTATACTGAAAACATAGGCACATTGATAATGATAATAATAATAATAATAATAATAATAATAACTTTATTTATATAGCGCTACTTCTACTAACTAACCAATAGCGCTTTACAATACTAATTTACAATATTACTACTACATACACATTAATAATAAAATGTACTAACTATACTAATATTTACTCTTCACAATTAAACTAAAAATATTACAACTTCGTTGACAGTAACAAACGAAACCCGACACAACGAAGTTCGCTATACCGGGGTTTTGACAACTGACAAAAAAAGAGCGATGAGTCGTATTTGTTGGACCGATTTCTTGATTTATTACGTGGTAAAACACACATGAACTTGAAATAGTAGAACCAAGACCGTATCGACACTGGAAATTTTCGGTGCAGCATTTACCATGTCAAAACAATTGTAATTGTCTTGTGAATTTTATTATACCGGGGTAAATGTGGCCTTGGGACCGAAAAAATTTGGTTCGTTACACCGGTGTAACAGCGGATCTGGATCCCCCGGTCCGAATCTGCTAGCGGATTTGGACCCCGATCCGCGGATTTGGTCCCCCAAAATTGAAATTTCATCGGTCCTAATTTCAACTTCTGATCTATTTTTGTTGATTCAAACTCAAAGGCAAGTTGTCTAGACTAAACTTATTGACTCCTTTCGGTGCTTGACTTTTTAAATTCCCGATCGACACGGACGCGTCTTTTATCCGATATATCGATGTCTATATCGTAGATGTTGCTGTACGATATGTAGCAGAAATAGACACGCATTGAACACAGATGGAAATGCAAACTTGGGAGTTATACTCAGTGTGCTGTAGCAAAAATCGGTTGAAACCTTTCTCGAAACTTTGCTGTGAACCAAACCGACTTGAATTATCTATACGTTTTGTTGAAAACAAATCGTTGCATAGTTCGAGAAACATTATAATGTATGATAGATGTATAAACTCGAGAGTTTATGTCTAGAGTCCATTTTCAAAATAGCCTGCGAACAGGCTCTCCTGTATGGTTGGGGAGAGAACGAGTCGGCGAACGAGGCGAACCGTGAGGGGAATGGGGGGAGGGCTCCGCCGCTCGTTCCCCAACCATACAGGAGAGCCTGTTCGCAGGCTATTTTGAAAACGACGAGAATGAGCTCACAAATATCTCTGGGTGATAGAAAACTCATAGAGTATTCGTCGAGATCTTAAAGTTCGAAAGAATATATTCCGGGTAGAAGTGAAAAGTTCAACACTTTAAATTAGATCCTAACAGGCAGTTTTTGCATGCACAAGAAAAAAACAGCATTTACCATGTCAGCAGCATCTTCTAAACTATCACAAGCAATAATTCGTAAACCACTGGCTGCAATCAATGCCTTTGCATCATCCATCCGAGTACCTAAAAGGATGCAAGCGATTACTACTTACAACTATTAAGGTAACTATTTACATTTCCTAAGAATCGATTTCTAAATCTTAAAGTGCTATATACTGAAGCGAAATCTTCAAATTAGTTTAAAATACCTAAAATTGAAGTTTTACCCGTACTATTTTCGCTGGGTCAATTGTAACCGGTTTTAAAAATAAATTTTGCAGGGAATTTACGAAGACAAAACGCCTGTTTTAGCGCCAAAGCTGCGAACAAATTCAAATAAATCATGTCAAATTCATATAATCATGGCGAAGTTTACGTGGCTGGTGGCTCAGTGTTAGAGCAAAAAACTCCACTTGTTCGCTGTTAACAGTAGTATAGAGCAGCTTGGAGTCCTTTCAAACCATATGACGTCATAAATCGCCATCGTATGTTTTGAATTTTATGCGCACTGAATGCACTATTTTGAAAGCTTATTTCACGGACTTAAAATGGTCAGGTAAGCACTTTTATCGACTTAAAAACGAATAGAAGTGTTGGAAAGGCACTTAGAACTATAAAATACCAATGACAAAATGGCTTCAGTAGCACTTTAACAATTTCTCTTTCACCCGGACAGCCAGCTCTTGATTGACTGCCATGACCAAAGTAATCATTGATGAAGATGATAGTAGTGCTGTGGTGATTTTTCAATACACTGATGTACACGAGGATGATAACAATGAAGAAAGTTCCTATAAAGCTTATAAATAAATTTTTTTAGCTTCACTGCTCTTGGGTAGTCAGAGAACCAAC
This sequence comes from Hydrozoanthus tunicans, assembly GCA_026413305.1. Classification (NCBI taxonomy): domain Eukaryota; kingdom Metazoa; phylum Cnidaria; class Anthozoa; order Zoantharia; family Hydrozoanthidae; genus Hydrozoanthus; species Hydrozoanthus tunicans. The sequence goes on along the minus strand of JAOBAT010093138.1, from coordinate 13,901 downwards.
TGGGCTAACCAGGCGGCGGCTTATATTTAGATGCAAAGTAGAACTCTCTAATAAATAATTTGTTTACACTTTCTCACAGCTCCTGTTATGTTATGAGGCAAATAAGATAGTTTTGGGCTCCGTCCATTCTTGTCCGAGCAAGAGTCCTGGTGTAATGACGTAGCATGAGTTAGTTGTCTAGCAACAGGCTATAAGCACGCCAAGTTTATTCATGTTTTTTTATCGCATTTATAGTTGATAAATGATAGTATGTCGAGAATTTCTTCCGGAGGACTGGATGCTCTTCAACTCAAAGAAGAAGATATTGTCAAATTTTTGGCTGCGGCAGTTCATCTTGGAACTGCCAATGTTGATTTTCAGATGCGGCCATACATACACAAGAAAAACAGGATGGCGTTCCTATCATCAATACATATTTTAAAATTGTCAAAGTCACTAACTTACCTTATCCTTAGGCAATGCAATTTTAAAACCTTGTAAAATAACTTTTTCATAACTAAACTAGCTATGAAAAAAGAGTTAATATAACTTTGTAATTTTATAATGTGCTCTTGCAAAGATAGCTCACTCTGCCCCCCCCCCACCCCCTCCAAAAAAACAGAAAACAAGTTTGCTCTGCTGAGACAATGTAATGGTGATTGCTAATACTTCAAACAGTCCGCAATGCCAGCGTTAGATCGGCAAAGGCTCCAAGTCATCTACACTGGCTGTGGCATAACCGCTGATAACCCTCTCTGCTGATAACCCTCTCAGCATAAGAGATAACCTATATGACAGTATCCGTTCTAAGTTCTAAGTTCTAAGCTAAAACATAATAAAAACGGAATAAAAGTTCTTAATTGTTTTAAATGATATTGAAAACAAACCTTGCAGCCTAACAACGACCGGGATTTCTAGATTAAGTTGACTGGCTGCGGCAATGATCCCTTCAGCAATCACATCACAGCGCATTATACCACCAAATATGTTGACTAGAATGGCATGGACTTTGTTGTCAGCACTGATGATCTTAAATGCTTCTTGTACTTGGTTAGAGGTTGCACCACCTCCAACGTCCAGGAAGTTTGCAGGCTCTCCACCGTGTAGTTTGATAATATCCATGGTTGCCATGGCAAGACCGGCACCATTCACTAGGAACAAAAAATAGGTGTCAGTTTCAAGGCGAAGTAGGTGCACAAGGAGGTTGAGATTTCTTAAGAGAATAATTCGAGACTCTGCTATTCCTCTCCACTCTCAATGAATACAATAGCAATTTGAAAATGGTGGTGGTCGGGAAATACAAAATGTGGACATGATCAAACTAAGTTGCTTGACATTAGATTTATGAACGGGATTATCAATTTGATCTGCTGATATTGACATGGACTTTTAACCCTTTCAGCCCTAAGGCATTTGTCAACATCTATATTCTCTTTACAGTTAACAAAAGAAAACAAGCTGGTTAGTGCTGAGAGTATGAAATTTGATCATCCACCAAAAACTCTTGAAGATGAATTAAAAATTTCTCCCAAACTTCTCATAGGAATACTATGGACTTAAATTGGGAGAATTTACAAACTCATCTTTGGGCACTCTTAGGGGTTAAAGGGTTAAGTTAAATCGGTTAAAAGAATCCTCCACTGTTTGACATTTATTAAAATTATTGTCATACAGTGGAGGATTCTTTTAACCAATTTGTACGTCAATTGTCAATGAAACTACTGATAGTACTCGTGTGGTCGTGTTTTTTACTCTTTTTACACACTATAGTAAAATTATTTTTATAAGAATATAAGAAAATAAAAAATGTGTTTGTATCTTTAAATTTTTTAAAAATCTGCATATATATAAAATGGCCTGTTGGATATAAACTATTTCCCTGAGTGCTCGGCCTCTTCAGGTTGCCATTTTGTACAGCATTTACACTTGGTGTACTTGAAGAATACACAGAAGGTAAGAACTATACATATCTTTTAACTGTTAACTAACTCATATAAAATAAAAGATTTACCATAGTGTGTAAAAAGAGTAAAAAAGACAAACGATGTCTTACAGGGATAGAGCAAAGAAACTTTGTGCATGGGGATATCCTATGAACCACACCCCTGCAGACCCACCTAAACAGCCTATGCTGCCATCGAGTCCGATGTAGTTTAGGTTTGATTTAGCTGCCTCCACCTCCCTCATGTCTTCTTGGGACCAGTCTCGCAGCTGAAACACCTCTTGTTGCCGATACTCTGCATTGTCGTCAAATAGCAATTTTGCATCCATACAGACCACTATTTGGGCAGAATTACAAGCTTGGAATCACTTTTATGCACAGTCTGTGATTACTCGATTGAGGTATATAACTATAGAAATCAATACAACAAATAGTTTTGTTATTTTCAGTGCTTAGATTTCAAAACTCAATTTGTGGATCTTTCTTTTTGGCTGATGACCTTTGTGGTCTTTGACATAAATTATCATGCCAACCTCATGCTCAGTTCATAAGAGGTATTCTATTCTGTAGCATTAAGCTCTGACTACCCCTGGACAAGACACCAATGATGATCCATCACAGTTTAGGTCACAACAGAAGCCAATACTCATTTGGAAGAAGTCAAGTAAAAGGTCTCTGATTATCCACTGTCACTAACAAGCATGCAATGCTGGCTTTGACTGTCAGTAGGAGAGAGAGAGAGAGAGAGAGAGAGAGAGAGGGGGGGGGGGAGGCTTGATTGGGTTAAGCCTCTCACCCCTCTCCCAGTCACTTAACTGTTAATAGGAGAGAGAGTGGGTACGAATGAATTGATCGGAGTAACCCAGCTATGAGGACTAGCAATAAAGAGGAGTAATTAATCTTTTAGAAATCCAAGAGACGCGTGACATGTAAATGGTTTCACTTCAGGCAGTAGTACAAAAGTGTATTTTTAGTTGACAGCTCTGACTCAAGTTCCAAGGCAGAAAGTAAGAAAACCTGCATGCATACCTCGCCCCATAAGATCCTCTGACATGGGGTTGATTTCGATAAGTGTGGCATCTTTCTCAACAAAGACATTGTACAATTTAACAAAGTAGTCTGCTGCCTGTTCCACGCATGCTGGAGAGAACTCCATTTTCTTTGCAAACTCAACAGCTTGTTCAAATGAAAGACCTGTGAACACAAAATAAAACAGTCAGAAATAAGTTCTTTACAAAATAACCACACAACAACAAAAAGACAAAATGCCACACACTTGTTTGAAAATGGTTTTGAATTAAACCGAAATATTACAAGGATTTGTGTTCAGAATATTACCATATAAGGATTTGTGTTTGGATTTGCTTACTGAAATATTTAGTACATTATTTTCCAAAACGTTTTTGGAGCCATTTTCCAATTATACTTAAATGTTCTGCAACAGGGTACCCTGTCATTTGTTTTAGCTGACAAGAAAACTGTAATTATTATTATTGTTATTAATACAATCCAGCATGGAGATGTGTTAAAGCATTCCCCCAAGCTACACAAACCTTTCATTATGTCAATAGGATCCTTAAAAATCAGCTCAGGAGTTTCCTTGGCAACTCCTTCGATATCAACGCCACCTGCTGGACTGCCAACTAGAACTGGTCCCTGAGGGGAAACAACAAGTAAAATTTATCAGACATTAGGCTTTTGGTTTTAAACTAAAACCTATTGAGGCTCCAATCCTAGCGGTTTACTAATAGAACTATACCTTATGGTGCCAAAAACCGTTCATTTTTTGTTTCTTAGCTGAAATTACATATTCTAAAATGAACATCAACAACAATTTTTATTTTGAATTTTTAGTTCTGCATTTTTTGGTTCACCCTTGTTGGTGATCATAATGATGACAGGCTAACGGTGACATAGATTAAGGAATTTTTGTCATGCCACATCAAAATAAAAATAATTTTGTCTGAGGTGGAAGGTTTTAAAGGAATGAAAAGTAAAAATCAAGCTCGTTTATAATTTCTGGCATTTTTCATGCCACTGGTTTGGTTGTACCAGGAGCAGTGTTCCTTAATTTACCCCATATTGTTGTCACATCAAACCCCAACAAATTTGGATAATTAAGGTTTAACTGTAAGATGTAATGTATACTATAAACTGGATTTCATCTATTTTGTTCTGTGGAAATATTTTTGACTCACCATGTATTTTCTCTCATTGGTTATTGCAAAATAGTATTCTCTTCTTGAGTACATCCGTTCACAAATAAATACCTGGAGAAAGAAAGCAGGGAGACACAGAAAAGTTTAATAGACTCCTAAGAACCTTTTCTTTCTGCCCCAGCCTGTATATCAACATCTAACTCAGGGTTCAAGACTAACAGTAGCCTTCTAGCAACAGGGTAGTTGAAATGCAGTTTAGGCTAGTAGGTTTTGGGCTTTAACTAGCTATTTTGGCTAGTGAAAACTTGATGCATTTTTATAGTCAAAAGAAACCTGGCTTGTAGAAATTGGTTTTGGCTAAAGTGAAATCAAAATTGTCAATAGCCACTGGGCTAGTGAGCAAAAAAAGTTAGTCTCATGCATGATATGCCCTGTAACTTCTTCTGCAGCAGGTTACAGCAGACCCGCAAAGCATTGTGAAACACTTTTTGGGTGAAATTCATGTTTTTTTTTATTCCTTCACGCATCACGCCCATATTTCTGAAAATCAACAATTTTCATGCATTTTTTATTTCAGTTATGGCATTCTTCCCAAAACAATTTTCTTTCAATTTTAGTTTCCCATAAAGTGTTTTTTTCAGTATGGTGAAAACAATAATTTAAGTATCATTGTGTTGTGGTTTCCTGTCTTGTCATGCGAATGCAGGAAATCCAACATCTGCTCGCTAAAATATCTAATGTTAGCTTAGCATAACAACTGAACTGTAATGAACAGTTACCTCATTACAAATTCTTCCAGTGGTTCCAGTCTGTTTGGTGAAGAGTTTCTTACCAATCATCCGATTAGAAAACTCTTTAGCTTCTTCTGGACTACAATCAAAATTAGAGGGGACACTTTTAGCAAGAAAAACTTAAAGTTCTTGAAGTTGTATCTAGACATAGTTTAATTGTAAATTTTGCAGACCTCAGTGGCAAACCAATGTTTGTTATAATAACTAAATTATAAAAATTGAAAAACTGCTCTTTAAATTATAACCAAAAGTGTGATAACTTACGAAAAAACCACTCTGACTCCTCCCTTAAGACCTCCCTCAAACTCTCCTTTCCCGCGACCTCCAGCTAGCACTTGTGCCTTGAGAACGATGTCAGAACAGTCTTCAGCTGAAAAGCACCATTAGTAGCTTATCAATAACCCATAAGATCAACCTGCAACAAGCACTACAATTTCTGACTCTAACCCTTCCAATCTCACCAAACTTCTCTTTACAAGTCATTTATTTCATAACTCTAACTAACTCAAGCTATGATACTCCTGCCAATCCTCTAATCAATAGTCTAGCGTGTAAAAATATCCACTCCCTTCAAAATTATTATAAAGCTGTTATGGTTTATAAGTCGCTAAATGGTCTTGCCCCTGACATATCGGCAACACAGTTAGACCTTCGCGTCTTGTCGGATAAGGACGTTAAACTGTAGGTCCCGGGTGGCAGACCTCGAAGGGGACCTTGAGTCCTATTGTCTGTTCTTCTGTGACTCCTTGAGTCAAAAATGTCATAAGAATAAGAATAAAAAGATATTGGCTTATTCTCTTACAGACACCAAGGGAAACTAACTATTCCAATTAAGCCCTGCACCAACTATTTAAAGAACAGCTTCAGCTGTAGTGGCACCATACTTTGGAATAGCTTACCAACAGGGCTACGGCTGTTAAGTTTTTTGACTAGCTTCAAAGTAGGCTGCAAAGATTTCCTGTGATGTATTGAACCATATTGAATACTTATTGGTTTGTTATTGTAAGCACAGCTCTCGTGGGAAGCAGGTTCTATTGCAAGATAGGCTCTAGTTAAACTAGATAGTTTTAGATAGTTATTTTTTTTTACTATTCATATTATATACATATTTTTATATCTGATGATATTATGGTGGATAAACAAATTTATGATTGATTGAACTTATAGAAAACAAGTTGTTTTGCTATGAGAAAATGGGAGTTGATTAATGCTAAACTGAGTCACTTAAGGTACACAACTGAAGATGAAATGAATTTTTCACAAACTAATTACATGAGAAGAAGAATCAACCCTAATTTGGATATTCTACCAAAATGATGTGACTTTTGATGCATTTGTGCTGGAAAAGGAATATGCCTAAAGGGAGGTTCCAGGGGTTCTGCATTCTGCAACCCCCCCCCTTTCCCTTTCAATAGTTTTTTTTCCTTTTTTTACTAAAGATATTCATTTGACTATGCCATACTCAACTCACAAGAATCTGTGTAGGCCTTTAGCAGGAGTTTATCTTTGTAAATTTTGTAGATATTTACACTTAACAAAAAGTTTCCACAAAAAATTCTACAAACTGAAAAAGCTACAAAAAACAACATAAAAATTGATGTTTAGATTCTCTTATAGTGAAAAGCATTTTAATTGATCTTTTTTTTGCAAACATGAATTCATTTATTTTTGGAACCCCTCTTCAAAATACCCTGGAAGCACCCCCAGTGAATGGATTTTAACTCAGAATTTAGTGATTTTCATCTAGTACTTAATATCCCACATGAACCCAGTAGGTAACAGACTTACAATACAACCAGCATATGCCAAGGCTGTCAACAGTTGTGACAAAGTCAAAAACATACATGTTCTTTTCCATCGACCATGATTTTGTAGATGTATACAAGACTAGGTAATTACTTGCACATATTAAGAGATTCAAAAAAATTTTGCATACATTCTCTTTTTCAGTGGCTGTTACTTGTGTATTAGCTAACACTAAGTACATGAAGTGGGTTGTACTAATTAAGGTTCATAGATGAACAAAAATGTCGAATTTTATAGTTGGGAATTAATTTTTTAATGTTTTATAGTTATAGTGAATTAAGAACAACATTACTTTTGACCCTGGTAATAAGAACCTGTAGAGAAACTAAAGCCTTAAACAAAACTGTTGAATACTGAGATGCTCTTGTAATTCTAAAGCATTTCTTTGCCCCCTCCATCTTGTACATTGCTAACATTGCTATTCTTTTGCATAAACCATCCATTTCATGAATATCCCCAAATCACTTAATGGGGGTATGGTGTGGGACAAAAAATTGGCCCTAAAATCTAAACTAAACAACTAAAGCTTGTTTATGTGATTGCAGACATATATTGACAACCAGATGCAGATTGATATTTAGCCGTACCAAATGTTTAAAATGACTTTGAGTGCTATACTTTTGTTTGTTGAGAATAATATTCTACCTGTCACTCTACTTTATCTTGAGTCTATATCGCATCTCATGTTTGACATTGTAAATAATAATGCCCCTAATATATATATGTAATAATACACATTCAAAACATGTTTATTAATCTAGATACAGTTCACACACACAATACACTTTCCCAATCATCTAAAAACCTTTTTTGTAAGTTTTCAAATACTAAAGGGTTCCTTTTTGCGAGTCGGAGTAAACATCTTGAACAAGATTCCAAATGATCTAAGAAAACTTTCAAAACTTTGTTCCAAAAAACAACTTAAATCAATACTTAAATGGTTATCATGTTGAATAAACAGACTACTAGAAAGATTTATAAGACCTATTAAATATAGATCAACTTACAGAGAACAGTAGCGATTTCGTATGCCTGCTCTGGAGTCTTTGCTACCCCTCCTTTTGGAACTAAAATGCCAGCTTCTTCAAGGATTTTCATGCTGTAATGTTCGTGAAGTGACAAAAACCGGGCATGTTGTAGTCGATTTGTGCTGCATCCGAGAACCTAAAAGGACACAATAAAAAATAAACAAAGAAGCAAGGCTTTTAAAATGGTGTAAAGAAAATAATCGACGGCAAAATATTACCTGTCTGAAAATTTTACTTTGCGATCGTCGACTACCAGAAGCAAGACACCTCAAAAACCCGTTAACTCGGGCAGCCATCTTGTTTTCGATTGTTATAACGTCACCACGCATGCGCTATTTTTTTGAGCCGGCGCTACATAAAACAGCTGTGTTTCCCATAAAGCTTCCAATCCAAGATGGCGGCTGTTTCAAGCCGACTGCCGAAGAAACTTCGCTTGAGCGCTCCAGATGTTTATCCACAGGAACATTCGCAAAAGGAGGTACAGAGTTTTGCTTTTCAAATCAATGTTTCCTGTTTAACCAGGTTTTCATTATTTTTTAGGATGAACTGAGCGAAGAAAACGTCAAGAAAGGATTCACATTTCAGCCTCTTTTTAACTTGAGCGAGGTAATCTTTCAATCTTTGATCAAATTCTTTCTCGCATTCTGTCGTTGTTTATTAATTTTTTATTGGAATTTTCGATATTAATGTCAATTGTTTTCTTTTTAGTATGGATCAGCCAAAGATATTGTGTCGAATGTACCGCTTTCCAAGGTAGAGTATCAAATGGATACCGTAAAAGATCTCCAGGGCTTTCAAAACTTCGTTTAAGGGATTTTGGGTTATTAACAGAGGGGCTGATAAGTTCAATAAAAAGAAAACGTTTCGAAATGAGACACAGTAGTGTTAATGGAAATATGTTAATTTTAATTTTTTATTAACTAAACTGTACTTGGGGGGGGGAGAGCTTGTAGCCTTCTTTGCTTCATTGTATAATAAACTCACGAAGGTCATTATGCACAGTTTAGACTATTAGCGTTTTTTTTTAAAAAAGTAGCGTACACATATTTTCTAAATGTATCCTTGAAATGTTCTCTTTTTTGTTTTAGTTTGCACAAAGTTTCAACACCGTTCGTCTGGAGAAAGTTAAGTTAAATACATTTCAAGACTCAAATAAGAGGAAATCGCAAATCGTGAAGGAAAATTTTTGGAATGTAAGTATAATCGCACTTAGATTCATTGTTCAGTTGCTTACACACCGCGTTTATGCTGGCAATGTAATAATAGTTATAATCATGACAATTGGGTATATATGACAATAGGCTACATGACTTGATAACCGTCACTGGTTTTTATGTACCCTGTACTCTGCCCAGCATTAAAACTAAAAGTATTATGATTGTAAAAAAGGAGAGTATTGAGTACAAATAAAAAGAAAAAAGACAACATTGATAATAGCATTGATAATAATAAAATAAATAATACCTAAATTTATTCACCATGAGTAAGAATATGTGATACAGAGTTTTGTTGAAATATCAGAATAAACATTGCTTTATCAGCAACCAAAAATTCTCAAAAACATTGTTAGTGTTAGGAGTGATGGTTAGGGTTGGGGTTAGTATTATATATAATTATATTTATAAAAGTGCCGCTCATATTGCCATGCCATTAACAATAAATCAAGCCAAGTTAAGACTATGGAAGCTTGACTTGCTTTAGAGCTTACCTCTTGCATCTTTTTATGACAGTACTTAATTGGTTCCATCACTGGTAACTTGTCTATATGCTGTGTTCTGTATGCCCTTGTTCACATGTTCAATTTGCTAGCTCTGTCTTTGTCCAACAGGTAACGGCTCGCTCAAGGTCTCACATCACTACATGGTTTGAAGACCTTAAAGGAAACAAACCATTGACTTTGTTGGCCAAAAAGGTTAGCACAGTACAATTAGAAACAATTCTATTGTCATCATTTTATGTATTGTAGTTCTCACCCCATAAAGCAATATGTAAATACACTGTTATATGCCGTGGCCAAGTATTAGCATGTTGTAATCCTAGGAACGTGAGTTCAAACCCTAGTTAGACCACCATGTAAAAACCTTAATCCTTTAACCCCTAAGGCATCAATTGGTCAACATCTAAATTCTCTTTACAGTAACAATAGAAAATAAGATGACTAATGTTGAGAATATGAAAATTGATCATCCACCAAAACTCTGAAAGATGAATTCTCAAATTTTCCCAAACTACTCATAGCAATATTAAGGACTAATCATTTGGCACTCTTAGGGATTAAAGGGTTAAGCAAGACACTTTACCTGACTTGTTCCAGTCTTTTGCTTGGGGCTAAACTATGATGGATTAGTATCCTGACCAGGGGAAGTCAGAGACTTTCATCCACTTAACACTACTAAAACTGGAAGTAAGCACCAGCCTTAAAGGCCACTCAAGAATGGATTAAAATGTTTATATAAAGTTGCAAATTTAATGTAGTAATTGTAAGAATGACTAAGTTTTACATGTTATTAAATAATGTTATAGGTACCTATTTTCAACAAGAAGGAGGAGATATTTAGCAGCCTCTGTGAGTATGCAGTTCCTTTGCTGCGGGCTGCTTGGTTCATCAAGATGACGTCTGCATACTATAATGCTATATCAGAACCCAAAGTAAAGAAAAGACTTGCCCAAGACCCTGCACAAGGTTAGTTGAATGCTGTCCTATATCGGTCATTTTCTACTTATAATTTATAATAATAATAATGATAATAATATGATAATGAAATATTTTTAAATGGACATTAATTTTACTATACTTGAAATAAAAAAAATTCATGAAATCAGTTGAATTTGTGATTGATGAAATTATGACTTCTCGCTTCTCTATTAAGCTTGTTTTTGAAGCTGTCTTATTCGTGTTCATTTTATTGAAGATAAATTTATGCTTTTGAATAACAATTCGTGAAAAATTATATTTCGTCAAGTTCATCTAAACTATGTGCTTGGTTGGTTTGAAAAAGTGCCAATTGTTTTAAGCCTCTTTAGTGCATTCATCTCTGGAAAAATTTAAAAATCTTTAGAAAAAGGAAAAAAAGATGAGCCATCTTGTGGAATGTCAGTTTAAGTGTTGTTGTTGTTGTAATTTAGAATGGACACATGTTCTGACAAAGTACTTAAAGGAACAGCTGATGAAGCTGTCGGACTTTTACCATCAACATTTTGCTGCACAACACCAGCCGCGAATGACGCAAGAAGTTGAGACTGCACAGAAACAGTGGAGCTATACTATAAGGCTTGCGAACTGGCTCTATGAGGTACATTCATTTTCTGTAACAGTTTCAAAGAGTTTAATACATACAATGACATACTAGTAGGTGGTATAAGAGAAGTGTATCAGGCCCTTTTCACGAAAAAATATATTAAACATACTATCCAGAGACTATGGCCAGCACAACATTCAGTGTATGCATCAGTATTAGCAGAATTGCAAAATTTCTTAAACACTTCCCAAATATAAATGCAGATATGAAGTTTTGAAACTTCAATGATCTTCTGCCCAAATATTATTACAGAGAAATGTCCATCCACCTAAGTTACTCTTCATTGGAAAATTATCCAGTTTCAAACCTTTATAATTTGTATCTTTGTCAAAAAGTGGCAAATTTTTATGGGGCTTTGTAGCTTCACTATTTTTAAATACTATGTACTGAGATTGACTCTAAACTTGTTTTACCCGATTATCTGGATATATTTCTATGCCGCACTAGTGTGATAAAGGTCTATAGAGTTTTTTGTTTTACCAAAGAAAGTTTATTGCTATTAAAAGGGATCAGGAGGATGGACACAGAGTTAGGAGGGGATACTAGTTGGGGCTAGATTCAGGGTTCGTATCCTGGAAACCCTGGAAATTTTTTGAAGTCCTTGAAACACCTGTAAAAGCCCTGGAAACTTTTTGTTAAGCTCTGGAAAACCATGGATTTTTGAAATTCTGAAGGTGTACGAACCCTGTAGATTACATTTAATTAAGTCAGGTCGGGGCTGAAATACTGATTATAATTAGTTTTTCCATCTCGGCCATGTTGGTTTTTTATTACAAGGTTCAAAATAGCTGCTAGCAATAGCCAACAAGTTTGCAATCTTTCTGGTGAATTTCATTTTCAATTGCAAATTAAGATGAAGTGATTCTTGAAAATGGATGGCTTGTAAGATCCGAGACAAACCTGATTTTATCATCTCGAAATGACTGCAATCAAGAGATTAGAAGCAATGGTTTAAATTTTCTTGCTACAATGTTATGACTCACAGTACAATCTGTTTATTTTGAATCCTGATGACATTATCTTCAATTTTGGTCTTGGTAATCTTTGACTATGTGATGGACCTTGCAGGAAAGTCTTCTTGATAGACAGGAGTTTCTGCAGTGGCTTCTTGATCTGCTAGAGAAGGGCAAAATGGGAGATGATGTTCTTCTCAAGCTCTTGATACCACAAGTGCTGAGGGTATGTATGTATTTCTAGCTTCTCTCAACTCTTCCTTTCCCCTGTCCTTGGGTATACTTAAACCTTGCCCCTCCCCCTTGAAAATATTTTTCTTTGAGATTCTTAACTTACTGAACCCCTTCCCCATGATGGGAATAATTAATATTTATTCTACTTGAATTAAGGTGGATAGTGGCAGAATATCTACTGAGTGCCAAAGCAAGGCAACAAACTCCTTTCACGAAAAACGAAAAGATTTTTAAGAAAAAAAAGCACTTTTAGCATGATGAGCATGGCGAGACTCATTCGTGAGCAGCCTAACATACAACAAACATGTTTTGACAGTTTGTCAACTACTTAATGTCATAAATGGCCTAAAACGGAGTTTCTTTAGGCTGTTTTAAATATCCCATGACCATGATTTTAAAGCAAACTACGAAACGACTACTTCCATCTGCCATTTTGTTTCAGTATCATTATCTACTATTTCAAAGGTAAATATTGTCTCACATCTGTTATTCCTAAACCAATCAAATTGCGCGTAGCCAAGCTGGTATATACTAAATAAATGTAATTTCCTTATACAGATGCTCATCATAACCTGATGCAAATGAGTACACTGTTGAAGTTTACAAGTCTTGTCATATGTTTCACTTCATGTCTTTGTGGAATTTTAATGTGCTCTGTCGATTGATGAGTTCTAGCTGAATGGTTGTGAACAGTCATGATGTTTTTATCAGTTCTTACATTTGCAACATTTATTTCTTTTGCAGTATGTGGATCAGATTGTTCTGTCACAGACCCTTGCCCGAAGTCTTGGGCAAGTTTGTACCAGGAAACTGTCATCTCTATACTCTGCTGCAGAACAGATGCAGTCAGAGCAGAATTCCACAGGAAGTGGCCCAAAGACACCCACCATGAATGTTCCAAGCCCACTATCGACTGCTTCTGAGAGGTGAGTAAGTAGATACAATACATACATCGACACCATTATCAAGGGTTCAATTGTTGTTTAATTGTTTTCTAACATTTTGACTCAAGGAGTCACGGGAGAACAGACAGTAGGACTCGAGGTCCCCTTCAAGGCCTGCCACCCGGGACCTACAGTTTTTAACTACCTTATCTGTGAAGATGCGAAGATCTGAGCATTTGCAGATGTTGAAGCAAAGGCAGCACCTTCTCCTCAGTTATTTTAAGACCCTGACTGAAGGTCTGGCACTGGGAATAGAAACAGGCCCTCCCGCACAACAGACTGGTGCCTTACAAACTGGACTGACCAGACAGTGATAATTAATTTTACATTTCCAGCAAGATCCAACAAGTATCAAAATACAAAATTTGAAAACACCACTAATACTCACCAATAATCCCCCTCTCTATAACCCCCCTCTCTATAACCCCCCTTCTCTATAAAGCCCCCCATCTGAAGCTCCAAGTTTTATACTAGCCCCCCTGTCTAACAACCTCCCCCCTGATCCTAACAGTGAAGGAGCTGAAACATAATTTTTATGGCAAGTATAATTTGTCAACAGCTCTATATATTAATTATTAGTTTTTGTATAGTGCTGGTTATAATGTAAGAGGAACACTGAGTTACCTGTTAGGGGTATTAGTTGTTGTGTAATCTGTTTGGTACCCAGACTTCACCTTGTGTTTCTGTTTTTGGCTATTGACAATTTTTAAATTAGCCTCCCCCCCTGCCCCCTCTCTATAAATAAGGCCCCCATCTGGAAGGTCTA